>JAZHYW010024841.1:0-67578 GCA_037355805.1 Ixodes ricinus | reverse complement strand
TCCCGGCAGTGAAAGCGATGGAGACATTTTATCAGGAGTTAGATTGGACTGAGCCTGGAAAAGGGCACTTTGGGCTATCATCAGTCCTGCCGGGACAAAGCAAGGCACATGCCATTCGTCATAGTCCGGAGATGAGGCATTTCCTCTGAAAACGTATTTAATGAAGCCATGCCCCAGAGTGGATATCAACAAAGACCAGAACGACGAAGGCAGGAGAGAAGCGCTCAAGAAAGCGTGTATTTACCAACAGACTGTCCCGAGCACGGAGGGTCTCCGAAAGCGTCGTGTTGGAATCCTCTCAAACCGGTGGAGAATTTTTAGAAGAACTTTCAAAGCGTCTAAGAAAAGAGCACTGTTGCCTACATAGGCGCCTGTGTTGCCGCCTCACGATTTTCTGCTTTCACGGGGTCCACAGCCGGAAGCATCTACTGCCCTCCAGCACCTTCTTGAGAGGAAAATGACAAGCATTTGGCTGAAGGGCCAAGCGGAGCGAAGAAAACACTGAAGGGCTGCACGGTGCTTCAGCACCTCCCTCGCTTGCCCAGCTCAGCCAGAACGCATGGCCAGCCAGCGGCTCCGAGATCGAATGATCTTTGCAGACTATTTCTCTGGTCAAGAGTTCCCTGTCGAATGGCAAAAACAAGATTTGTCTGCAAGAGCGGGTCGGATTTGTTGTTGCATGAAGTGTTCTACTGCGTCGTCCAACAGCTGTTGTTGCACAACGGACGTTGCCCTAGAGGCACCTGGCCTCGGCATCTTTCTCAGGCGCTCCGCCACTACATCATTCCAAAGTGATGAAAGTCGTCATTTTGGCGAGTCATCTGCTGCGCCAGCGCTCGCTTTCGTTCAATCCTCGGAGATTTTCTTTGATACAGTATACGATGTCTTGGCTTCGTCTTTGTGCAAGCCTAATCTATTTTGAACAATAGCAATAAGTTTATTTTCTTGATATATGTTTGCATGGTTTTCATACGTTTTATATTTCACATAATTACATTTTTACGCTTGATTATAAAAGGATGTTATTATAGAAGTGCGACATTGTAAAATGCAAACCGTAAACAGCTGCTTTTTATTTTACCTCGCCCTACGCTTTATAAATTTCAAATAATGGCGTCATGAAAAAGGCGCGAAGTATCAGCCTGCCCCTCTCCTACCCCATTTGCTGCACTCACTAGCATAACGCCAAACGTTTTCTGAATCGCTGATACGCCCTTGAATCAGCAAAAGCTTCCACAGCCTTGCGGTTTTCATCCCGGATCCCCGAAAGCGATTTGAGTTCGTTTAGCCAGCGAGTAACTATGAGTTCTGAAAGGGAGAGCTGTGGACGCACGTAGAGTCATTCGTCCTACCGATATATTGCGGCTGGAACCGCGGGACTCGTATCTTTTGGTCGCAGCCACGCAGGAATACATTTAAAAAAGAGGAAAAGTATGGAAGTTGTACCTTATACAAATCTGCAAGCATATCACCTCGTTGTAGTTCCATCTGCCCGTTGTCTGTGGAGCTCTGTAAAAAGAACATGCCGGATTATGGCAGCTCGGAATGTTAAAGTGTACCGCAGATAGTTACTTCTTTAAAAAAAGCGTAAATAATAAAACGAAAACATCAAATTCGAGTTTAAAGAGTCTTGGCTTTCCAGTAATTTGATTGTCGTACGATGGCAACAAACACTTCGTGTTATTAACCGTTTTGCTCTCTACGTATCTGCCGCCCTCGAAGTTACCACCAGAAATAATCATACATTATGAAAATAAAGTTTAAAGCTAAAAAAAAAACTAAACAAAGAGACAGCAAAACTACGTCTCTCACCACATCGTTGCTCTGAGGTATTTGTCGCTGGAGGAAGAAATGGTGTTATTTTAGTACTCTTTCATCTTGTGCAATAAATAGAGTGAAAACCAAGCTCCACGTGTCTTCTGTAATCTCCGTTGTTGAACTAGTCTGGAGCTGCAAATGAAATTTTCTTTCAAGAATGCAAAAATTGCACTCATTTTACTGTCAGGTATGACATGTGGTACTTCATACATGCATTCTAAACAAATGCACAGCACCCAGAGACGCTATTAACGGTTGGCGCCACCAGTTCGATGCAAGTCCTTGCTTACTTTGGCGAGAGTTTTATCTCTGCTCCTTCGTCCTTGCAAGGATTTGTCATAAAGCTGTTTGCTGCAATGTACCCCATGGCATGAGACTAAGTGATGTCCGCCTAGATATTAGTGATTGCTCACCCATTAGGGAAGGAACGCACGCTGTCATGAGGCAGGGTGGTCTTCGGTCAAGCTGAGCAGAAGGTCCCGCTGAAGGGCTGAAGTTTGACAACGTCCCTAACAAGAATGAAAAAGACATTTTTAAAAACACGTTTAAATTGAACTCTATGTTATGAACCGTACTTACCACTCTGTTAGTACTTCGCTTCTCAACAGTATCAGTGATCAAATAGTACTTACAAAGCTGGAGGCGGAGTGTAGGGAGAGCCGCTCCTCGTTTTTATATGTTTTGCTGCAAGTTCCCAAATTTTGCTTTTATAGTTCAGAAATTTTTAGCCGCCTCAATTCCTGAAATAAGATTACCAGAACAATTACATTTCTCATCCTATCTTTATTTTCCAGCACACGCACCATGCATATACATGTACAGGGTGTGCAGAAGAAGAAAATTTACAGGTTTTTATTTCCGCAAAAATAAACTAGGCGTCGCCGGGCGCTCATTCTCCGCCCAAAGGTAGCGCTTCGGTCATAACCAGGGCAGAGCCGTTTATACAGAGTTAGGCCGATGGGCGGGCTTGTTGGCCGCTAAAACAGCGGATTTCTTGGTAACACAATATGGCGTCACTTCTTTGTCTTGTTCATTCCTGAGAAATCGCGTGAAGTTCCTATGAGTCAGGCTTCATCGCCGGCGGACGGAAGTAGTCATTACGGTTGTCAGACTACGCTGCTGTGGTATAGAACTGTCAAAATCTCCTTAAGAGAGTAAACTCTCTCAGTATAGCGGCTCTGCAACCAGATGCCTGCCAAAGTTTCAACCCGATCAATCATTTAATCAGGTTATAGCAGTACCAGAAATTTCAATGGGAAAATAGACATTTCGCCTGTTCGGTTCCTGGTGCCATGACCCCATGTATTCGAAAACTCGAAATCGTCCATTTTCCCATTGAAAATTTAAATCGCCGCTTTGCGGTGGTATAGTCGAGCAACTCTAACAGCTCAGTTGTGATACCTAGCGCTACCTTTGGACGGAGGGCAGGCGTTCGGCGTGCCTGGATTTATTTTGCGGAACTAAAACCCTGTAAATTTTCTTTAGCGACGCTGTATATCGCTTCACTTCAATCAGATCTTACCTGATATCCCTATACTTCGTTTCAGCAGGTCGGAACGCAGCCGATGCTACAAGCACGAGCGTGTGGCCCTGAACAGTGCCTGTACTGCACGAGCGCGCATGGCAGGGACGCTGGAAGCCGGAGAAACAAAACATGGCATCAGCCGTCTGGACCCAGCTGAAACGAAGTATGGAACCCACAAATCAACTCACCGGTGGCTTTTAGCACCGTGTCTTTAAAACCGGGGTCACGCATGTCGAATAGGAAGCGATGAGGTCGTACGGAATCTAATTAGTAGCTCAAAGTCCATGACTCTAAATTACTGCCATTGCTGGCGGAGAGCGGCTCTTTTACTTCTCTTCTTTCAGCACCACAGGAGAAACAACGACGGAATCTCGCCGTGCACGCTGTCCGCAGCAGCAAGCACGGCACAAAGAGCAGGAGGCGCTAACAAAGCGCGCTTCTGTGGCGCTAACTGAGCGCTTCTATGAAACTGGCAGGCGCTGTGGCGACGCTGCCCAGAGCGCTACTGAAGCGCTAATGCAGATGTAAAGCTATAATACAGCCAATATAATGATGACCCATAGTGTGTTTTACCTGTTTTTGTATAGTATTGTTGCTTTGTGTTGCATACCTATTTGAATGATTTTATAGGAACACCCCTATGTAATCTCCTTGGGCCCTTGGGGATTCTGAAATAAATAAATAAAGTTTTGATTTACTAATCAATAAGGTTTTGATTTAATCTTAATTCGGCTCCCGCACTCAATATATTGGTTATGGCAATGCGGGACAAATACTGCCACTGCTAGAGCATAAATAACCTCTGTTTGAAACATCGGTTGTCCAACACCTCTTTAAAATGAAATTAACTGGTTATCGTCACATCCGTACTTCACAAGACACAGACGTGTCACTTCAGACATCATTCTCATTCCATTTTGAATTTAGATACATTCAGAAGCAAACCTGAGTTGATCATTGTTTACCAGAATCACTGTGTTCTGGTACACAATGACTTCCATCGTTTTTGACAGAATCACTTCGATCGTTCCACGGTAAAACGGTCTACCGTTTTACCGTGGAATCGCAAACACGACTGCCTTACGGTTTTACCGTGGAATACCAAACACGACGCCTTACTGCAAAAAGAAATATATAGGGATGCATGTTTTAAACGTAAACATGTTTGACGGAACTCCGTCTGGCTGGGTAAAAAATTTGAGAAATACAGACCTTCAAAAACCAAATCCTTAACATTTAGTGACCCGACGTTTCAATAGATCGGGCTCAATAGGTCGACAGGTACTTAACCATCGGCGTGTGTCAACGGACTAGGGCACTTGCTGAAGAAAAAGTGAGTGAAGCAAACGACACACCGTGTATAGAAAAGAAGCTGCTGCTCTCCAAGTGCAAATAGTCGCCCCGGATGAAAAAAACAAATCGGTTTTGAAACGTCGGACTCCATACTGTTCAGGCATTGGTTGGTTATGGTCCGTATTTCTCTAGTAGAGATGCGTGCAATGATGTTCCTAATTAAACATAAATATCGCGAAGAACAGGATAGCGCTTGTTCTGTATACTTCTTGTCCTTGTCTTTTTTTGTGCTATTTTATATGTTTAACAGTCAGTATATTTCTAATTTAAATCACATTTGGACTTCGGATTGCACGAGCTCGAAACTTCACAGAAAACTGCCTCGGGAGCCTAAACCTATATTTGGTCTTACGTGCACTTGTTTTGGGGCCTAATCTTACAACTCTGTGCTTTATCAGTCATGCGCGCTCTAATATTTTATTAAGCTGCCGTATATCATCGCGAAACTGTATATATACTACACAACTTTACAATTTGGACATCCCCCTTTGTTGTACTTCGTTTCAGCTTAAAGGGACATTGCAAAGTGACGAAGAAACCAAGATGCTGCTTCGAACGGCGTGCTTATCAGTGTCAGACACGAGAGTTCAGTGACGACATTGGTCTAGAACTTCAAATAATGACGACATAGAATTCTAGACGTACAGAGCAAAAGTTTTTACACCCTTAAGGGTGTAAATCAGTTTGTTTCAGGGCTAACACCCTTAGGGTGTTCAGGCAAGCACCCTTCATAGTGGGCGCCTGCCCAGCACCCTTGGCAAAGGGTGCTTGGCATGGAATGGGCGCCCGCTGTGGTGGCCCAGTGGATGCTGGGCCACCCCAGCCAATCCAGCACCGGGAGAGTATCACGCGACGTTTTGGTTGTTCAAGGTCACATGATGCTCTCTCGACGCTGGATTGGCTGGGATGGCTGGTAGATTTTGCCGCGCTTCGACGAAAGGTAAAATTAAGTACAAGACCCAGTGAAAATTTTATAGGAATGTGTCCAGTGCACATATCAGAACTTATACATTGTACAAAAATCATAAAAGGTATTGCATATTCTTATATTATTGTTATATGATTTACAGCTTATGTTTACGGAACACATTTACACTTTTTTCACTTAGGGGGATTGCAACTTCACCACATACGAGGCACGTGATAAAGAAATATTGAGTCACACTGAACACAACTCACTTCATGAAGAAGTAATGCAAAACAGCTCCTTGCAAGCCACATCGCAACCCCGAGGGCAACTGGGTAGTGCTACGGCGCCCCCTTTTCTCGAACTCTAAGTGAGCAAGCAGTGGCCCCAAACATCGTACTTTTCGGCTGAACCATTATAAGCATCACGGGCTGCCACAAACGAAGCATGTGGAGCTTTCCTGGTTGGATAACACGTGACATGTTTTGTTTGTCTCAGAGGATTCCAGGAAACACGCTTCGCTTATCACTTGTCCCCTTATGCGCATCTGTTTACTAATTGGAAGCACGGAAGAGGGGGTGGTCTAGCCTTGACTGAACCACAGCAGTATTTCAGTAAGTGAAGCTCATTGTATCAATTAGAACGTGTTAAATTGAACATTTATTGAACCGTAAGAGACAAATGAAAAATACAACGCATGCCATTCCATGACATACAGAATTCTATCGGCAAACATTTAATGAAAAATATCACAGAATGAACTCGCAATCTACGTCAAAAAAGCAAATGTTTCAATAGAAGACGCTATCCTCTTGCTCATGTACAAGGAAAATTATAAAGTTCTGGAAGACGACTATGGATGAGGAACTTGTACAGCTAAAGTTTAAGCCCCTCACCTACAGGAGGTGTTAGTAACAATAAGAATGTCACTACAATAATAATATAAAACATTACATAAAGTGAGTAAATCTTAGGTTTTATTTAAACTTTAGGTTGTTTCTTTTTTGTGTAAACCGAAATCGAAACTAACTCAAGGAACGTTTCCTTCGTCTGTTTGTTTGCGTGCGTGTGTGTGTGCGCGCGCGTGTGGATGAGTCCGCGTGCATGCGTGTGTGCGTCTCTGCTTGTGCGTGCGTGTCTGCGCGCGGGCGTGCGTTTGCGCGTCTGAATGCGTGTGTACGTGCGAACGCGCGTGTATGTGTGTGTCTGCACGCGCACAAGCGTCTGTTTGTGCCTTCTATTGCTGGCGCCAGCAAGAAGACGAATGGGATGTCCATGGAGACTGTTAAAAACACTAACTTATTGATTATTATTATTATTATTATTATTATTATTATTATTATTATTATTATTATTATTATTATTGAAACATAGCCCTCAGTCTTTAGACTTAAGCCATGGAATTTTCTATAGGTGGGTAAAGAGAATATATTGGTTCCTAGTCTTTAGACTCGGGATCATAGAATTTTCTATAGGCGGGAAAAGAAAATTGAGTGGTTCCCAGTCTTCAGACACAGGGCCCTAAACTTTTCTATAGCTGGCTGTAGCTGTATTTATAAATTTCTAAGGCCGACCATGCAAAGCTACAGGGGGTGATAGCCTGTCATTGAATTTTCCATAGACGACCATAGACCATTTTTGTATGGGATGTCTCGGGCTGGTTTATTATGGGTTTTGCCTCTTTGTATGTGTGAGGTTTTGTGAATGTCATCATATTCTCAAATGAATAGTTTACCCAGAATGACATGGTCATGTGACAGGTTCTAGCAGCATGTCATGAATATTTTTCAAACATTTTCACCATATTTTGATTTCATGTTGTCAGATATAAACTCGAGACTAAATGATTTTGTTAATGTACACTTCCATTAATAAATATTTGTAAAAAATGCTAGTATTGAGCATTTCACCCTGGTTTCCATTTCTGAGCATGGTGTGATTTGTAAGAAAATTAAATAAGAACTCATATACAATTTTTGTTTGCAAACATAAACATTGTATGCAAAAGAGGCACTTTATTATCAGCTATTTGCATGAATTACAACTGACATTATTAAAAACTAGACTTTTAAGAACTGTGGCTTTTCAAGCAGAAATCTTGACAGAGCCATATATGAGCTTTCCGAAACCATTTCTGATTATTTATTTAGCACCCCCTTCTACACCCTTCTTACACCCTTCACTAAATGTAAAGTGTAACACGAAACAGCACCCCTTTCGGTAAAATTGTGAGGGTGTATTACTAGATTTTAGGGTGCTAAAAGGGTGTAGCCGAGGGCGTAAGTTGCTACAACACCTCTTTTACACACCTAAAGGTGTAAAAACTTTTACTGCGTAGGACTGGCTGAATAGGCGCAAGGCACCCCTTCTGATCCTTTCAAGCACGTGACTCTCACTCAAATATTTGTTTGGAACTCCCGTAAATTCGTGGGGCGTTCACATCTTCATAACTGGATGTTTATTTCTAATACTTAAGGTGATCGAGCGGTTGTCGCACGCTCTTGTCGTTTCGGTTCTCTATTGGTTCAGACCAAGGACGTCATCAACAAAAGAAAATGGGCTCAAAATTCTGAACCTCTTTACCTGCTATGTTCAAAATACGCCAGATTTCTTGTTTATTTTATGTATATATGTGTTGCTAAAGTCCCAGTCACTAATTCAAGCGAAAGCGGTGCGAAATAAAAAAATTACACCATCTTCCCGAGGGGAATTAAGGGGTGATGCGGAGCATCGTGTTGGTTCCGAGGAAAGAGTCAGTTGCGTGCTGACGTCGAGAGATGGCGCCACCGACTGCCCTAGCGGTACCCCCTACGCGAGCCTTCGTCGCGGCTCGCGGCAGAGAAACTTGGAACGCTCGCCGCTCGCCGTTTATTTTTTTTTTTCACACTTGAAGGAGAGGAGATTAGAGGAGGAGAGTTGCGCGTGCGCGCGCGGTGTGAGGAGAAGCGAACGCACGCGCAGTGCACGCAGCTGGTGGAGAGAGAGAGCGGAGAGAGTAACGCGCAGCTGTTGGAGAGAGGGAAGGAGGAGAGTTGCGCGTGCGTAGTGTGACTGCGGACTACGACGCCGACGCCGCGGGACATAGACCTGAGCAAGAGATGCTCCGCATCTAAAAAAAATAATCAGAAACGCTTTGCATGGCCCCTTCAACTCCAGATGCAGCCGATGCTACAAGCGCAAGCATGTTGTCCTGACCACTTGCACTGCAGGAGCGCGCATGCTTGGACGCTGAAAGCCCAGAGCTCGCTCTTTAGCTTCTGCTACGCTCACACTTAAAGAGAAACGGAGTATTGTGTTGAGAACATCCGATTTCACCAGAAAACTGAACTGTTTAACGTGATTTGCACGTGACATCCTCGCACTGAATGCTATACTTCGTTTCAGCTTAAGTACAGATGCAGCCGATGCTACAAGCGCGAGCTCTGGGCTTTCAGCGTCCCTGCCAAGCACGCGCGCTCGTGCTTGGGCGAGTTGAGCCTCGGCCGGGCAGGGATGCCTGTAGCTGTTCCCTGTGCGGCTGCATCCGCCTCGTCGTTCCCTTGGATAGTTTGGTGATTAGGCATCCATCGAATTTTAATGTCATATCCTTCAATTCGAAGTTGTTTGGCCGTCGTCTTGATTGTTCTGACGGTCTTGCTGCGACTGTCGTGTTTGCTGCATTCTTGAACTGCTTCTTTGCAGTCTGTGTAGATATAAAGTGTACGTTTTAGTTTGACGTCTTTGAATTCTATGATGGCCTTCTCAATAGCTTGAAGTTCAGCTTCCTTGACGTTGGTTTCGCTGC
Organism: Ixodes ricinus; assembly: GCA_037355805.1. NCBI lineage: Eukaryota > Metazoa > Arthropoda > Arachnida > Ixodida > Ixodidae > Ixodes > Ixodes ricinus. The sequence continues at coordinate 58,191 of JAZHYW010024841.1, read as the reverse complement.
ATAGAGTAGCGGCGAAGCGTCTGTGGGTGTTGGCACAGTAGTATGCGATGGCTGTGCCGCTTTCGTCTTTTGTTGCGTCCGTGTATATAATAGCGTTCTCGTCGTCTTCGAGAAGTGCTAACACCTCGTCTAGGTGTTTACTTGCAGTGTGATTTCTTCTCTTCACTTCATTCTTTCCTTGATTTTGTGGAGTGGGTCTAGTGTCTAGCACTATTTCGTCTTCCCAGGGTGGGGGAGGTCCCGTAAACAGTAGGCCCCCAGGAGGTGCAGCGTGTGTCGACGGCCACGCACTCTGCTGCTCTCATTTCATTCGAACCCGATAGTCTTATACCATATATTGCGATTGCGAACAAACATTCTTTCATAAAATATTTTATTTTAGGTATGACTTTGTTTACTGATTTAATGACAATCTGCATTGCAGGAATGAGGAAAGTTCTATATTTTCACTGTAATTTGACTCTGTTTATACTGTTTATTCACCAAAAATGTTTGGGATGTGAGAATACCTGAAGCTCTGCTCTCTTACCGCTCATTCAAACTGGAAGCGGATCCGCGTTCGCAAGGCGGTTGCGAACGCGGCTGTATAAAGATCCAGTACAATACATGGGTTGCACGCGACGTCATATTATTCCTCCTTTCTGGTGGCCAAAACCTGCTGTTATACTTCGTTTCACCTTATGTGCGCGCGAAGGCAAAGCTGGAAGCACGACCACGAAAGCTCCGTGCCTTCATGCTTTGCTCGAGCGCGCGAGCTGGGCAGAAACGCAAAAAGCGCTGGTCTCGCGCTTCTAGCTTTGGCTTCGCTCGCAGATAAATTGAAACGAAGTATAATGAAGCTGTGCTCACTCGTTTCCGCTCGCTCACGACGCTCGTGTACTGCTCGTAGAATATGCAGAGTAAAGGCTACGCTCGAGGAAGTTCTGGCCACCAGAAAGGAAAACCAAATTACGTCAGTGCAACCTATTCTATTGCTCGCGCACTTGATGTCATCGAGTGCGCGTGCAATTGTACTGGATCTTTATACAACCGCGTTCGTAACCGCTTTGCGAACGCGGATCCGCTTCCAGTGTGAATAGAGAGTTTTAGTAGATCGTTCCGATACCTCCGATACTCCCCGATAACGATACTATATATGTGAGCGCAAAGACGGAGGCAGAGTATCGGGTATCGTTATCGGAGTCATCGGAACGGTCTGCTAAAACTCTCTGATGAGCGGTTACAGATAACGGGACGGTTTGTAGTGTGTTTATTTTGTAGCGGCTAGCGGAGCAGCAGCGAAGACGACGACGGGCGACAGGAATGCGGCACGAGGGGCAGAAGGATCGGCACGCACCTCCTGGAAGCCGACGCCAGCACGGTCGGGTTGAACGCAGTGCAACAGCGCTTTTCACAGCCCGAGCCAACCGAAAATTTCAAAGAGCTCAGCGACAAACTCGCACAACTCTGCATTACAAACGAGCGCTTACTAGCCAGAGTCGACCAACTCTCGAAAGAGGTGCGGGACATCAAACTCACGCGGTCACGGTCCCCAAGCCCTCGCGACACACCCACAGGAGTCAGCCGACCACGCAGTCTTTCCCATTCCCGTGATCACCTGTGGTGTTGGTACCACCGAAAGCACGGCAATTTCGCCACGAAATGCCAACAACCTTGCCGTTTTCCGGGAAACTCCAAGACCACGTGCTGAAGACGGCCGGCGCCTCTGGTTTTGAATCTAGCCGTCTGTTTTACATTACAGACAAGAAAACGAAGATTCAATACCTTGTCGACACAGGCGCTGAAGTCAGCATTATTCCACCACAGGCAGAAGACCGTAGGCGAAAACAGCAATCCCCACCTCTCCAGGCGGTCAACGGATCAACAATCAAAACCTACGGGCAGAAATCCCTGACGCTAGATCTTGGCCTCCGACGAACCTTTCGGTGGGTGTTTCTGGTGGCAGACGTCCGTTTTGCCATCATTGGAGCAGATTTTCTACGGAACTTCGCACTAATGGTGGACGTTAAACGAAGACTTCTTTTCGACGCCGCAACACACTTCAGCGTTCAAGGTGTTCTGTCCAACTCGCCAGCCATCAGTCCTATATTGCAACGTGCAACGGTTGCAGCTCCCTGGGAAAACCTGCTTGAGGAGTTTCCATCGCTTCTACAGCCCTGCACCACCGAGACGCCGGTAAAGCATGATGTGACTCACTACATCGAGACCACAGGCCCCCAGTGTTCGCGAAGGCACGACGGCTTGCTCCTGACAAACTGAAGATCGCCAAGCAGGAGTTCGAACACATGGTGGAGCTCGGTTTCGTACGTCCATCATCCAGCGCTTGGTCCAGTGCACTCCACATGGTTCCCAAGAAAGCGGGAGACTGGCGCCCATGCGGCGACTACCGGGCGCTAAATCAAGCCACAGTACCGGACCGCTATCCGATTCCCCACCTGCAGGATTTCGCCGGGGCCTTGCACGGATGCACTATCTTTACGAAGATAGACCTAGTCAAGGCCTATCACCAGATCCCGGTAGAGCCAAGCCATATTCACAAGACTGCCATAACGACGCCGTTTGGCATGTTTGAATACGTACGCATGCCTTTCGGACTAAGAAACGCGGCTCAGACCTTCCAACGTTTTATTGACAAAGTTCTTCGTGGGCTGGAGTTCGGTTTCGCCTACATGGACGACATCTTGATCTTCAGCAAAACCCACGGGGAGCATGAGGCCCACTTGCGTCAACTCTTCACTAGACTTCATGACTACGGCATCGTCATCAATGCCGCCAAGTGCGAGTTCGGCGTTCCGGAATTGGACTTTCTAGGACATCGCGTCGACCGCCTTGGAATCCGTCCACTCCCAGACAAAGTGAAGGTCATCCAAGATTTTCCCCAGCCAACAAACATCAAGAAGCTCCGCGAGTTTCTTGGATTGGTTAATTTTTATCGGCGGTTTATCCCGCATTGCGCTGAAACACTCCAGCCTCTCAACAAGTTCCTCGTTGGAGTAACGGGAAAATCCTCAGCCCCGATACCCTGGAATGACGCTGCCAGCCTAGCCTTTCAGCGCATCAAGCAAGACCTCGCAGCTGCAACCCTTCTTGCCCATCCTCATCCAAGTGCTCCGATTTCCATCATGGCTGATGCTTCAGAGGGCGCAGTCGGAGCAGTTCTGCAACAGCTTATCGACAAGCACTGGCAGCCAATCGCCTTCTTTTCCAAGCAGCTGACTCCTCGGGAAACGAAGTACTCTACGTTCGGTCGGGAACTCCTCGCGATCTACCTTAGTGTAAAGAACTTCCAGCACTTCATAGAAGGACGCGAATGTTTCATCCTGACCGATCACAAGCCTCTGACGTATGCGCTAACATCGAGCAGCACTTCCCACTCACCAAGAGAGCTCCGGCAAATGGCCTACATTTCAGAGTTTACCAACGACATCCGGTACATCGACGGAAAATCCAACAACGTGGCCGATGCACTCTCCCGTATAGGAGTGAACCAGTGCAACAGTACACACCCAACAATCGACTATCGCGAGCTTGCCCTCTCCCAAAGAAGTGACAGTGAGCTTGAACACCTCCGCTCATCACCCACGGCTTTGGTTCTAAAGGAAGTCACACTTCCGGAATACAGCGAGACCCTAGTGTGGGACACGTCGACGGGGTACCCTCGTCCATACGTCCCAGCAAGTTTTCGACGAGTTGTCTTCGACAGTTTGCACTCGCTCTCCCACCCGGGAATTCGTGCATCGCAACAACTCGTCACTGCTCGTTTCGTGTGGCCAGGGGTGAATGCTGACGTGAAGCGTTATGCGCGCACATGCACCGAGTGCCAGAGAGCAAAGATTCACCGGCACACGAGAACACCACTTGGCACGTTTCGCACTCCGGATGCCAGGTTCAGCAATGTCCACTTGGATATTGTTGGCCCTCTGCCACCTGCACAGGAGCATCGCTACATCTTGACGTGTGTTGACCGTTTTTCTCGCTGGCCAGAAGCCATGCCGATGATGGAAATCACCGCCGAAACCGTATCACGAACCTTCATTAACATGTGGGTGAGCCGTTTTGGTGTACCAGCAACCATCACCACCGACAGAGGGAGGCAGTTTGAATCTGCACTTTTCCGGCAGCTCTCTTCCCTGCTGGGCATATCACACATAAGAACAACGGCTTACCACCCTGCTTCAAATGGCATGGTGGAAAGATTTCACCGCCAGTTGAAAGCAGCCATCAAGGCACACGGTCCTTCCACATCCTGGCTCGAAGTCCTTCCCATCGTGATGCTAGGCATTAGGACTTCCGTCAAGAGCGACTTCAACTGCAGCGTAGCAGAAATGGTATACGGAACGACACTGCGTCTTCCAGGCGAACTCGTTCAAAACAGCAAACATCAAGAATGCATCGATCCGGAGGATTACGCGAGTCGTCTCCGAGTTATATTTCAAAACATCAAGCCGTGCCCAACAAGACCACAATCGCGTGATGTGTTCGTGAGCAAGGGCCTGGCCGAATGCACGCACGTTTTCGTTCGCAACGACACCGTCAGGCGACCACTCCAACCACCGTACGACGGACCTTACAAGGTCATCAGCCGTACCGACAAGACCATGACGTTGGCTATAAAAGGTCGTACCGACGTCATCTCCATGGACAGAGTGAAGCCCGCACATTGGGACAATTCCTATTTAAACAATGAAGGCAGCCTTGCAACTGCCCCTACAACAAAAACATCAACAGTAAAACGTCCTAAGAGAGTGCGTTTCACCGACAACAAGCCAGCCCGCTCGTCTCCCCGGCTCCTCGCTAGGGGGGGAACTATGTAGCGGCTAGCGGAGCAGCAGCGAAGACGACGACGGGCGACAGGAATGCGGCACGAGGGGCAGAAGGATCGGCACGCACCTCCTGAAGCCGACACCATCACGGTCACGGAACATTTCCAGATGGCAAGCAGACTATAGAGCATTTGTAAATATGTAAATAAAGTAAGAAGGCTAAATTCCCTTCAATTTAAAGAAGAACGTCGGTTTTTAGTTCAATACTACTGTGTTTTGTTACAGATAATACAAGTGGGCGGTTTCATTTGGATTCAGGCAACGAGTGGCAGTCGTATTTCTTATTTCGCTTCAAATTTTTATACTTTGTGGAGCATGTTCCACTAAAAACAATCCTTTTTATTTTAATGTCCTGACATGTTTAGTTTCTGAGAAACAAAAGTCTCAAAGAATCGAAAAAGAACGATGAGGTTTTGACGATTGTCGTGTGTGGCGTTTTTGAATCACTCTCAATCTCAAGGTATTCAAAAGAGAGCGTCTATATATTGAATGTGATATATATAAAACTAGATAAAACGACATTATAACTGCTATTTATTATTCGTCGCTCCAATCTTTGTAAAAATCCGCAAACTTGCCTTCGCGAACTACTGTAACCTAAATTGCGGATTTTTTTTTTAGTCGACTATGTTTAGTATCGCTTTTAAAATAATACCACGTGTAGAACCTTTCATTGCCTTCCAAATTAAACAAAGTTTTGTTTTTATCATGTACGAGTACTGAGAATGAAATTATGAAACAAAGAAGGTTTTCACTTTTCGTTCAATTTCAACACGCTGTATAAAAAAAACATTGTTAATTTTTTTTTTCGTGTCGCGTTCTCTTCGCACCCTTCTTTTACCCAGAATACATTCCGCTAGAGGTATTTGCACTGGTTTTGAGTTTTAAGCCTTTAAATATGCTGAAAAAGTGCAAGTGCCGATGGTGGGTTTTGACGATTGTCGTGTGTGGCGTTTTTGAACCATTCTCAATCTCAAAGTATTCAAAAGTGAGCGTCTATATTTTTATTGTGATATATATGCAAGTCGGTAAAACGAAATTTCAACTACTATTTATTATTCGTCGATCCAATCTGTGTAAAAATCCCCAAACATGCCTCCGCGAACAACTGTGACCTAAACTGCGGATTTTTTTCTGAGTCGACTATGTTTAGTTTTGTTTTTAAAATATCACATGAAATATCCGGAAAATCTCGGTTAAAATAAGGAAATGGTTCTGTTAGTAACAGGACCATTTCCTTATTTTAACCAAAATTTTCCGGATATTTCCTGTGATATTACAAAAAACGTTTTACGATGAGGTTTGGAAGGAATAGTAAGATGGAATTTCCAGTCGTCGTCAGTAACTGTTGGGATGATTATTAAATTACTCAAACAGCTTGCCAATCTCTGTAGTCGGCTGCCATCGACGTAATTCGTCTGCTCGACTCGTTGTCGTCATGACTCAAAAACCCTTTTTGCTTAAAATAACACGCAACACGAACACAGTTTCTTATGAAAATGTTTTAAAAAGACAAGTTGCCTCAGCGAACAAAAGTAGATTTGACATCAGATGTTGTCTGCATTGGTTTTCGACATAATTTGAAAGTCTGCGCGGTCACCTCTGCTCCTTTTATTACACATGTGCACGCGAATGAACAGGGATACATGCCGGGCTGTTCGGCATTGAACTGCGGAAACCGCCTTGGTCGAGAAACGGATCGTTGGTTTCACATGATTGGCAGTTTTATTTAAAGTAACACGAGTGCACCCGCTGCAATCATAGCTTTCAATGAAATGCTGCTTACATGACGCCCTGGCTCACACTGGCTGCTCGTACGGCCCGTGGAGCAACTCAACGGACGACAGAAACGTATTCTTCCCCTAATTGTTCTGCGCTGCTATTGTTTACGAACTGGGACAATGAAGACTAGAAGGACTACACATACACACGAAAGTGTAGTCCTTCTAGTCTTCATTGTCCAAGTTCGTAAACCATAGCAGCGCAGAACTAAATACAATCAGTAACAAACTAGCCCAAACCCAAGCTTTATTGATCTTCCCCTAATACTTTAGTGAAGGAGTATTGACATCACAACGCAAGAATTTCTCACCGTTCATAGAAAACTTTCCATCGAAGTTTGGTTGTCCAATGTAGAATACAAATGAGAGAAAAGTCTCACTTCACACTTTTCCCATAGGGTTCAGTACATTTGCTGGTGTTTGCCCGCCTCAGCCTTTCCTATATCCTCTCCTCTCCACTTTTTACCTTTCACCAACTTGGCTTCTCTCGCAGCTTAGGAGGGGGAGCGCTAAGAGGATTGTCTTCCCTTTCAGAAAACCCAGATTGCACTTCGGCCTTTAAGCAATGGCCGCCAGTGGTATCAATCGACCCGTGGAGGTAGGAATTAGAGGAGGCCACATCCGACTCAAACCAACCAAACTAGAAAATCCCAAGTGAAGCTTGGAAGTAGTGATCGCGGTCAGAGGGAACGTACCCAGGGTGTCCAAGTCCATCCAATACAACCTTGTGGTTTTGGTCACCGTTGGGGGTGCGTCCCTGCGAACCGGAAGTCTCCCCCGGCTTAACCTTTGGTGGCGTCATGTCGCCTCCGGAAGCTTCTAACCGGATGACTCGACCCCAGCAAAACAAACATCGATCCACGATCCAGCCTGCTACAATAGACATCTGCGAGCCTCATCCTTTTCCGAACTCCCTGTGTAGGTTTAAGCGACTATGTCTCGCAAACACTTCGCGCGAACGCTTCATATATATTAGAGACTACATTTTTCGTGTCTAAGGATTCAAAATAAATCCTAGTCTTTCTCATTGAGCCCGGTGGCATGGAGATATGCGTGTGGACACGGTGCTGTGCAAAAGGCGTTTACTTGCACGGCATATTGCTGACGCAATTTAATGCCGTCGACGATGCAGAAACCTGGTTTGGCAAGGTAATTTAGGCTACTTGGTTAACAACCTCAGAAACGCAGGGCTGGTTATGGTCCAGAGCATCTCATAATTGCTTCGCAACCAGCCAGATTGCGGCATCAGCCGATAAGATCCGACAAGAAACGAAGCAAAAAACGTGAACATAAAAGGTCGCGCCCTGCGTTTCTTAAAGGACTCATGCGTATACTGCTATGTCCAGTTCAAGTGAGTGGACACTTTTGTTTTGAACCTTTGTTCCAAATATTCACTCAACCGACAAAAAGTATGTCAAGCAAAAAAAAAAGAAAAGAGAGGAAAAGTTGCAGGTTTCTTTCTTTAAAGCCAAAATGTGTGTGTAGAGCTCCTGAAGATCCACCGGTTCATAAGAGCTCACTATGAGTAATAATACTTTCATTTATGTTTTTTTTTCTTTTCTGCTAGACAAGGATTAAAAGACGTCGTTCCGCTTGTGCTACTTTGGCTGCGGATTCGGCCCGTAGAAAGCCACGGGGCCTCCTGTGGTCATCGGGGCTCGGACGCCGGGTTGCTGCATCATCTGTTGCGGTTGCAGCTGAACCGCGGTGCCCCCCACGGCGCCGGCGGGGTAGTAGTAAACCACGGGCGCAGGCCCGATCACCATGCCGTGCCCACCGCCAGACTCTTCGTACGTCTTGTAAAATAGGTAGACGTTGTACAGGATGATGCCCTGCGAGTTCGAAGGTTGCGTCGTTTCAGCAAACAGATCGTCACTTCCTCCGCGCCAGCAGAAACTCAAAATTCAAAAAAAAGTCGAGGCATAAAAAGATCACCCCCCCTCTTTTTTTTACTACAATTTTTTTTTAGCGATGTATGCCCCTAAGAAGATTTTTGCGCATGTGCAGTCCCTCCTCCTGCAGCGGCAAAAGCTTGAGCGTAAGCTTGGCGGCCGGAAAGTGGAATTCGCCACCTCTCCTGCCTCGCAGACTTTGGAAGTAATCCGTTACAAGTAACGGACTTCTTGTAATCCGTTACTTTTTCAAGTAATTTTGTAATTATACCACGTTACTTTTTTGCGGCAGTAATTTGTCGTGCAATTTCGGTACGAAATATTGGTAATGGATTACTTTATTACTTGTTACTTTTTTAATATGAACATAATACAGAAACTGGAGCAATATAAGCAGGAAATTCAGCAGCATAAAGATAGCAAAGTTTAACAAAATATAACAAACTTGTGAGGAGGAGAATAACCGAAAAGAAAATACGATATTTTGTATGACCGGTCACTAGAACCACTAGAAAAACGTGCAAGGCATATGCAAATATCCGAAAAATAAAAATCAAGAAGACCACACCGAGTGGGCGTTGATTTGTTGATCTCCTAGCGGAGGTAGACGCTGCTACTGAGCATGCGCACCGCTAGCATTGTCTGCAGAATTACTGGTATCATTTCCGGTCGTCGTAAACTAGCGGGATGGTGTGTGCGTGGTTGCGGATTCCCTGCCTTGTCAGCTTACGGGTGAACAAGGCGCGGCTACATTCTTTCTCTGGAATAAAATATTTTAATAATGCGAAAGCATTAACTGTCCCATGGAGCGAGCCAACATCATCAGCTTTGAAGCCGCGCCAATCGGCACCTAAACTCCTTTCTCCAAGTCAAGCCGCGATCTCCCAACCTTGAAACCACGCGGAAAACTTAGCCAAACAGCACCTAGTTTCCCCGATACCAAACAAGCGGAGTGAAGCCGATGGATTTCGGCTTCCGCCCCATTGGCTGGCGCGCGTCATACCATTGCAAGGAAGGGGCTCCCATTGGCCACTGCGCGTCAGCTTCAACGACCGCCACCCCATGGCGCTGCGTGTCGGCGCCGCGAGCGCGCAGGTAACATCGAAGCGTCCAAGGTCAGAGCGGCAAGGGGAGCTGGGAGAGCGCGCGCGCGGCACACGCAAATACGCAGCAGACGAAACAAGGGAGTGAAAAAACGACAAGCATGCTTTCGCATTCACAACTCATAAGAAGTGCATAGTTGTACCTCGAGCCTTGTTTTACAAGGACTACCATAACGCGGGCGTATGAGAAATGGAAAGTAGTGTTGCGGAACATTTTTTTGAAAACATCAAAATTGTTTTCATTGCTGTCTTGATAAGTACGGGAAAAGTAACGGGAAAGTAAATTGTAACGTAGCGAGTAAAAGTAATCCGCTGCTTTTCAGCGAAAGTAATTAGTAACAGCAATTCATGAAATTTGAGGCTCGGTGGTTTGTAGTTCTGATCCATTCCATTTTTCAAGTAACGGGCACGAGTCTGAGGTGCCTACATGTCTGTCTGTCTCAGGGTGAAGACATCCATTGTTTCACTGAATGTTCAGCGCGTGACGCCCTCGCGCACTCGGTGCGTGACTTGGGCGCTAAATGGCGTCTCTGCATAAGCCAAAGCTACGCGCTCGAGCTGATTGACACCGGATTGCGCGTACTTCAAAATGCATAAAAAAACGATTGGGCGTAAAAATGGCTGAGATGTCACCACTCAAGCAAAAGCGCGCGTGTGTATGAAGGCACTCTACACGAGTCTGCTCCTCAGCGACTCAAATGAGTCGTGGACGGGGCAGGAAATAAAGTCCCTCGATGTAGTTGTGTTTGTCTTGCAAGTCAAAGGCGCCAATGCACGAGGAGAAAAGTGCCTCGCGTGGCCCTGAGAAGCAGATAGTTAGTTGTACAGAATTGAAATGAGCGACCCTTCGGTAGCTAATGGTGGCCCGGCACTCGCTCGTGGCACGCGTCTCGAGCGCTTGCACAGAAATGGTTCCACAAGAGGACAACACCAGGCGGCGAGAAGCTCGAGCTTTCGCCGCTTGGTGTCGTCCTTATGTGGAAAGTCGTAAAGCACCTCTATCCTGGGAAAAGTGGCCCCATTCATTGTTGTGGGAATGCTCGAGACACGTGCCGCGCGCCACTTCTGGGAAGAACATGGCATCTGAAATCCAGCCCATGCTGCGCTGTGCCGCCATGATCTTCCCAAGGGCTGCACGCTGCACGTGCTTCGTGCATCGACGCACATTGCGCTACTTTTAAAACATGTATGGGCTTTAGAAAGTCGTAGAGTTCCTGTATAGACTTCCCTACGGGATCAAGATTTGCGAGTCAGGTTTCCGCGTGCCACCGCGCCGATACTCGCCGAGATGAATCACGTGAGGAGCAGATTCCATCGCCGTGCCGGAAAAGCCGCCGATACGTTCGCTTCTGCCCATGTTGCACGCGCCCCGCGGTATGTTCCCCCGCTTTTGTCTTTTTCTCCTCCTTTCCTGTTTCCTATGCGCAGCGGCGCGCGCGGTGCCACCTGTTTCACGAATTCAGACACGTGACGAGCAAAGAATTAAGGGCCGTGCAATGAAGCCGGCGCAACGGCCGCTCGCCGAGGATGAACGCGCAACTCTGGCTCTCATAGGGAGCCTCACTACAGGAACTCTAGAAAGTTGTAAGGCCCCTCAATGTGTTTGCGTTTGCCTTGAAAGTATTGGAAACGTGAGCGCTCGATAGCATCGCTGTGGGCGGTCTGCCAGGATTGCCCGAACGCTAGCTATGACGTCAGCAAGGGATTTTTTTATTGACGATAATCAGAGTATAATCGTTCAACTTCAGTTCTGAAGGTGTTTGGAGCGTTGCTTTCAGAGCGCGATGGTCCCTAGCCTCCGCCACGCTAAAAATTAACACCATCGAACTTCTTGTTCGCAAGATGATGACGTCAGGAAAGGTAACCATGAGGAGGGTGCCACCAAACTATCTCGCCGCCAATAGTTTCAAATACGCCAGTGCACGGGTCCCGTGTCTCGAGCAGCGCTTGGATTTAAACGGCGGCGCAGCACTGAAACGGGCGGCCCTTAGAAGTGAATGGCGGCAGACCACCCGCTCGTGGCTCGTGTCTTGCGCATTTCCACAACCGTGGTTGGCGGTACTTGTAAAAAACGCCTTTATCGACGAAAAAAAAAGAAGAAAAAGATAGAACCGAAAAGCACCCGGCGCGCGCTCTCAAGCTCGAGCCTGGGAGAGCGAGACTTGGGCGGCTGTTACTGCTGTTTCTGGGTTGGCGACCGACTGTATCTTCCGTTCGACCGTCTGTTTCTGCCACAGGGGTAAATTTGGCGCTGGATATCCTGACTTAGCCAAGTCCCGCCATCGTTTAATCGTTCTGCGGGCGCTCCTATTGGATGCCGCAACGCGTTGCCATTTTTGGCTCCTGGCGCATCAGTCTGCTGAAGCCACCGGTGACGCGCCGCCGTTTGAGAGCGCACTCCCTTTGGTCTATTGGCAGATGTTACGCCGCGCCGCCGCGACAAACTAGGTTGGCGGCGGCCGTTGGCGGCGGCCAACGCTACTAGAACTCTCCAGTTGGGAAACTCACCGTTGAAACCTGGACCGCTGGCGTCCACCGAGACCGAGCTAAATGCGACAACAGCGCCACTCTTTATCATTTTTCTTAACTGTGGTCGCCTTGAGCTTTTAGAAAGCATGTTTTTCCGTAACACTAACGGAAAAAAAAACTCCTTTTTGTAGAAACTCTTATTGGAGTTTAGTACAAAATGGGGGGCGCGTGTTGTTTTCTAAAATCTTTAGTTCTCAAGGTTTTGCAGTATAATTAATATTGTTTTTATACAACCCTGCCTCACGTGGGATTTCAGGTAGCGTCCTGAGTTAGGTGCATATTAACCAAGGTAGTAAACCGCGTCGCGTCCGTTTGGGAGTCGGTGGCACTTACTCAGCCCTTCCACAGTATCTGTTCTGGCCCCAAAATGGCCGATTACAACGAAATTGGAAGTCACGGGCAGTTCTTGGACTGGCCGCTGCGGGAGAAGTTGCGGCGTAGGGATCGCCATTAGCTCGGTTCTGGTGGACGGATCGGTGCCACTTTTTCAGAGCAGTCTCTATGGCAGTTTCCCAACTGAGTGGTTCTAGTAACGTTGGCGGCGGCGCTCCGCCATTTTTGGCTCAAGAGCGTCCCAGCATGCACCAGCTTGGCGGTACTTGTTCATAAAATTCAAATAGACCGATCTCACCAAGCGTTCGGCGCATGCGTGACGCCGCCATAACTTTAGTTCACAGGGGACAGGCGCTAATGCACGACACGGCTCGTGCCGTCTCATGATCTGCACGTGCGAAGCCCCAGCGATGTCGTTGCACGTGCAAAAAGACTAAAGTTCCCCGTATGCATCGCGGCAGCGGTGGCGTAGCCAAACTTGCTGGTGAGATCGGTCTATTCATCCAGCGCTTTAGGGAGCCCTACGTGGTCAAGTTGCTCCGTGGTAGGGTGTACTAGAACAACTTGTCCCTTCTAGAACCTAGAACACCTTATCCGTGGCTCCTGGAGCTGTCAGTCTTACGGTCGCATCGGTATTTACCCGCGGCTTTCTCGTAATATAATGCCATGCCTTCCACAAAAAAAAAAAAACGCAACGCTGGTGTTTTGGGCCGGGGTGCGATGGAAGATACAAGTCGTGGGGGGATAAGCTAATCCTATTTAGAGCACTGAGAAACCTTGACGCATTTCAGAAGTAGGTACGCGCGATCCCCAAGGCGGACAGGATCCGGATATTCTGAGTGGGGTAGGACTTTTCAGATCTAGAGGCACGTTTCGGTGCGGTCATTTTCGGTGCACGGATTTCTCGGTGCACGGACATTTCAGTGCACGGTCATTCAAAACCGTGATTTTTATTTCAAGTTAGTGAACACTATTTTACCTAAAAATGATTTCTTGCACTTTATACATTTTTGGACTTGGTCATCCATTTACAGTCACTTACTCATAAACCACCTAAGTGACTTTATTAGGCGCAGCACCATTCTGTGGAAGGACTGGTTAAGTTGGAGGTTATGTTTCCTTTGCCGGTGTCTTTTTTCCAACGTACGCACAGACGCCTTCTGTAAAGGTGTGGGCTTTATTATTGGTAATCTGCGTAGGAAAGGCCCCAACAGCAAGAAGCTTGAGATTGTTGAAAATTACCCGAGACATGTGCTGCGACTAGTGCGTGCATTGGAAAAGAGACACCAGCAAACGAACCATAACGTCCAACGCCTCCAATCTTCAGGGAGGATAGTACTGCGCCTAACAAAGTCACTTAGGTTGTATATCAGTAAGTGGCCGTAAATGGATGACCAAGTCTAAAATATTATAAAGTGCGAAAAAAATTTTTAGCTAGGATAGTGCTTAGAGAAAACTAAAAAAAAACTCGTGATTTTGATTGGCCGTGCACCGATATGTCCTCTACAGTATATCGGACGCAAAAAAGCGTAATTAAAAAAGCTCATGATGTTAAAAAAATATATATATATATATATATATATATATATAAGGTTTCTTCTTCCTAGTTATAAACCCACGCTTTCGGCCTTCCGCCACCATGCCCGTTTTATATATATATATATATATATATATATATATATATATATATATATTGCAGGGATTCTTGCGGTCTCCTTCCCCGACGGCTGTGATAACGGCTGCGGGTCGGAACACTCGGCCTCCTTCGCCGTGAGCTCCGACCTGTTCGTGAGGCGGAAGGCCGCCTGGCTTGGGGCCCTCCTCTCACTCTCTCCCGGGGGACCTCTTTCCATCCCCTCGGTCGGATGCGAATCACTGCTGACAGGCGAGGAGGCTTTCGCCTCGACTTTACCCGCTTTTGGGAGGGTACTCGGCTGGGTGACCTCGAAAGGGATAGGACGTGTTTCGGCGACTCCTCCGACGCTTTCCCAGGTCTTGGCTCTCCGGAACCCCGCGTCTGGCAGGTAAGGACCTTTTCTTACCTTGCACGGCGCGGGGGCATTTTGGATTGGGACATTGCAGTTCATTTTAAGAGTGTTCTAATAAATGCTCTTGGACTCTGTCCTTACTCTGGTACGTGTGTCTTCTCTTCCGCTATATCCGAGAGAGGGACAAGGTAGACGATCATTGGCACCGACGGAGGTAATTTATCGAACCGACCCGCAGGTAATGTAGGCCGAATTCGTCGTCTATATTGCCGCGGAGATGTGAGGACCGCGGGCTACTAGGTTTGACGTCTCCTTTGAGATCGCCGCCGCTGTTGAAATAACCCTTTGGTTACTCTATCGGTACCTGTGTTAGTTGGTAGCTAGCAAATCCCACAATGTTATATATATATATACATATATATACATATATATATATATATATATATATATATATATATATATATATATATATATATATATATATATATATATATATATATATATATATATATATATCAGATTTCTGTGATTTAAATCATATTTATTTTTATATAAATCAGAATATTTTGAATAAAATCACTTAAGTTTGAAAATACCGATACTTTACCACTATTTTCTCAACATGGCGTATCTCTCAACATGGCAGATTCATCTTATCTATTCGTCCGATCACTGACAACAATGCGGAATAAAGAATTACTGTAAATGTGAAGTTACAGTTTCATTTACATTTTTATAGGACATTCATTTTTTTTATGAGTTTGACGACCGCGTTGGGTTTACATTCAATACGAAGAAAGAAAAACACAAACGGGGGCAGAGACAGACATGTTCCTTCTTTGCGCTCTGCTTTTGTTGTAGTAGAATGTTACGTATAAATGTTTAATATATAGCTGACGAATGAAGTGGAAGGAAGAAAATGAACTCAACGCTTCGGTTTGCTCAGAAGAGCACTTCTTTTTGCACGTGTTCAGCCTTATATTTATGCCTTCCTTGCTCGCTGGTTCGTTGACTTAAATACAGAACAAATGCGCAAAGGAAGCATTAAACGGTAGACAAATAGTAATTAACGGTAAATCAGTGATTTTTATTCTCCACCCTGCTAAAAAGCATCTTAGACCGTGAGCGGCTCATACATAGACGTCACTTCCTTCAGCTAGGGAACGGCTACGAGGCAGAAAAGTGAATCTGACACAATTCACAAATGCTTTGCCAAAAAGAAGCACGGTTGGTGGCGACGGTACCGAACACATCCGATGAAAACTTTAACCTACAGTGTCGCAAGAGGCTTCCTAACCTCCGAGCACCTTTGATTATTTCCCCAGCTACAAGGTCTCAGAGCTACAGCATGTGAGTTGGCGCGCCGTGGTACAATCAGTGCGATAAGAAGGCAAATTACACTAATCAAACTTTGCGTTTTAATTCAGTAAAAAAAAATTATAGTTTAAGGTTTTCAAAAAATAAAGAGGGCCGCCTGATTATATTTTAGAGAAGACGACATGTGTTTTAAAATGGCGAGCGTCCAGGATCGAGCGTGGCTTCGCAACTGAGAGAATATAAACTTCTCTTCGGCTCTTTTTCTCTTTTTTTTCATATTCACTGGTGTCTGCAGATTGTCTTTTGCGTGATGCATTAGAAGTGTGGCCGCGACTTTAGTCATCTTCCTGACCCATCAGCAACGTGACATGTTGACATTGGAAAGGCACGGGTGGGGTATAGGCGAGAGCCAAACTGACCTTGCCTTTTTCGGCACGAAGCAGCACTAACGCTTAATTACCGAACACTTAACTAAATAACTAACTACTAAGATTGACTCCACCTGCAGTCGTTCTCAAGCCCAACTTTCCAGCTCTGGCTCTTGCTACCAAACGAACTGGCACCTAGTGCCGGGCCACTAGAGGCCACTGAACTGCGAAAGAGTTCAGCGAGGAAACTATGCGCGTTTTCTTTCCCCATTCCCTAAAGGCCGACGATCACACACGAGATTCTGCAAGGCAGAAGATCCTCCTCACCCTGGGGAAGGAGGAAACAGGCAGGGGTGGACAGGGTAGAAGGAGGAGAGGAGGAAGGGGGGAAAAGTGGAAAGCGCGAACTGGTCGGTCGATCTTTAACTGCGCCCCGCCTCCCTCTCTTTTCATCTTTCTCCCCTCCCAATTTTTTTAGTGCGTTAGCATTATTGCCCAGCTGAATGCAGCCGTCTTTTATTTTGACGGTTTTCCTTTGGACTGGAGTGGACTGTACTGGGCTTTCGTGAGGCCGCGAGGATGATCCCGCTGTGCCCTTTCGCCCCGCTCATTCGCTCGTTACGTCCGATTTATCTTTTACAAGAGGGAAAGAGTCTTCTGACACGCTTTCAATGACACTCCGCGGGAGTGAGAGAGGAGGGGATCGAGCGGCCGTGGCGGTGGCACAACGTACGCGACAACGTAAATTCGAGGCGCAGCGACGACGCTGTTTGCGCGACACCGCCCGCTCCCGGGAGTAGAGATGGGCTCTTCCAAAACACCGCTATGCGCGAAACGGAACGAGCAACGGTGGATTCTCAATGCTCACCTTTACAGCGCCGATGACAGAGTAAATAACCATCAGGAAGATCCGGATGAAGGCCTGCGGACAACACAAACTCAGCTGCACATCTCGTCCATATATTTAGTTGGTGCACGCTCACTGCTTAGACCATAACCACCTAGAAGACAAGGCCTCAGCGTGACGTCTGCCTTTCTGAATCCCCAACCCGCCCCAGCGCGGCAAGCACGCTGTACCTCGACGAGGGCCGCCGCATACAGGCAGACGCGTATACTCTCTTTGCGACGACGCGTGCTATGGCGTCGCGCTTGTTGAGGCTCCGCGAGACGCGATGGCGGCGATGCTGACGTGAGCCCGGCGGCGCTGCTGCGTGGATATACCCTATTCACACACGACCAACATAAAGGTGTCTTGAACAGAGGTCGCTTCGCAATCGGCGAATCAACCCGCGCTCTTGGGTCGCGTGTACACGCCACGCGCAGATGATCGTGAATTGATTCGCCGACATAGAGAAAAGTCACTTAGCTTAAGGTACCTATAGGGAGTATTCACTGGCGGCCATAGATGTGTGCGCGAATGCTGAGCGCGTGCTGATGGCGAGCATCCACAGTTATTTTGCAACGTGCATTCCGCACCATCAAGAGTGCCAGTCTTAGCAGCCTATCATAGTGAGCTCGTTCTGAGTATGCGCTCTAAACAGCACCCACAAATATGGCGTCCAATGAATACTCCCTATATATGTGTTCCTATGAACAGGATGCGAGACTGCCGTGATTGTGACAAGACGATCGAGGCAGGTAACATGGGAGGCGATACATGTATCACATCAATACGAAGTCGTTGGTTCTGCGGCTTCAAATATTTTATGTCCTGCATTGAAAAATATATTTCAAAAGTGGCTTACCCGTGCGCTCTGCTCGTCCACATCGGGTCCATTATCTTCAATTTTCATCTGGAGATAGTGTAATATTTTCTTTGTATAATGTGAGCGTGTTTTGTTTTCCCGCGAATGGCGTTTAACGTTCAAAAAACAATGGGGAATTTGAGCAAACTGTTACCGTGTTCCGCGTTTTATAACAACGCGCGGTACGCGGAACACCGTAACGGTTTTGCTAAAGGTCCCCAATCTGTAGGTGGGCCGCTTCCCGCTATCGTTTAGCTTACAATAAAATTTCGCGACATAAATCTAAACAAGATCTACCGGGTGGCTCAAGGAGACGGCAGGCTCTTTAAATCGACCGCAAAATTCGGTTTCTTAACCTATTGCGCTACGACTTTGTGCAGCGTTGCCCACAGATGGTGCATTTTTTTTTGTAAAATTTGCAAAGAACGAACTTACCTGAGGAAAAAGTAAAGAAAGAAAAAGGCTTAGCTCCTATGGAAACTCAGCGACGCCACCGGTCTGCAAACAACACGGTGCCGTTTTGCACGGGAGACAAGAGATGGCGCAAGCGGTCGCGACGCCAACGAACGAGCAGACGACGCCGAGAGCCGGCGTGTTTAGCAGACAAGGAACTGCAGTTCCTTGTTGTTACCGCGCCTGTTTTTGTTTCTGCGACTGTCGCCGCCTGCGGAACGCGAGCCGCTTTTGAGTCGAAAGGATCGTCTGCTAAAGTGCCGGCTCTCGGCGCCGTATGCTCGTTCGTTGGCGGCGTTCGTTGCGCCATCTCTTGTCTCCCGTGCGAAACGGCGCCGTGTTGTTTGAAGACCGGTGGCGTCGCTGCGTTTCCATAGGAGCTAAGCCTTTTTCTTTCTTTACTTTTTCCTCAGGTAAATTTGCTCTTTGCAAATTTTACAAAAAAAATGCACCATCTGTGGGCAGCGCTGCACAAAGTCGTAGCGCGATAGGTTAAGAAACCGAATTTTGCGGTCGATTTAAAGAGCCTGCCGTCTCCTTGAGCCACCCGGTATATACTGCACCGCATGTACACCAACGTTTCGAAATCAATTTAGACGGTGCGTAAAAATTGGTTTCTCAAAGTATCGCGCTGCGGCTTACTATAGATGTGCGGTTAGATGGTGGAGGCTTGGAGTGAAAATATCAACAAATGAACTTACCTTTAGAAAAAAATTGTATACCAGAATCGTTGCAGCTACGCTGATTATCTACTACAGTGGTTCTCAACCATTGATGTTTCGCGGACCCCTTGTGGATCGGCGGACATGATGAAGGACCCCGTTCGTCATGAGGGGAAGGTAAAGGAATATATTAATATTGTTAAAGGTTTCATATATGGATATAACTAAGTACTGTGAGAAGTATCTTCTCTTATTGACATACGCACGACAAAAGTCACCCGAAGATAAGAACGTTTCTTCTCAATCTGAAAAAATACAACTTTTATTGCCGGGCTTGACTTATCAGGCAGGGCTTCGCGGACCCCCAGAATGCCTTCGCGGACCCTAAAGGGTCAGCGGACCCCCATTTGAGAACCCCTGCTCTACTACATGCGTTAGCATTTAGCGCGGAGGTTCCGATTCAGCGAAGGAAGTGAATTTAATCTCGCAACGGTCCGCATACCGTTGTGTTCAGAGGGGCTGTCAGTTCTCCCGGGAGTCGGCAGTTTCGGACGCATCCGCCACAGCTTCCCCCATCGCCGCCTACGGTCTGCTTACTGTTCGCTCTGCGTTCGCGAAGCGCAGATCTTACACTGGAGTAGGAAGCTTCTTGAACCTTCGGACATTGTGTGGGCCACTTAGGTATGCGTAGTTGCATTAGTTTTATTAAGCGAGTTCTGTTTTAAGGTTTCTGTGAGCTAGCGGACGACGCGACCTGTCCCGTCCTGTCCAAACCAAGGCCGTCCAAACGAAAAAAACGTCTGCATGCAGGCTTTTGTGACGTCATTCGTCGCCTCTTCGGGAGCACTTTCTATAGATGGGTTGGATAGGACGCAAAACACACCAGTCGGGGAGCACCCTCCTGGCAATCGTCTGCGAATGCCGCCATCCACTATCTAATACTCGTTTTTTTTTTAACAAGGTAAGTTAATCGATATTTTTACTCCAAGCTTCCACCACATAGCTGCAATCTTGTAGCAAATCACTGCAGGGTATGTTAAGAAACCAATTTGCTGGACCCTGTAAGTTGGGTTCGAAGCTTTAGTGTACTACGTGCTGTGCGAGTGGCAATATTTAGCCGCTGAGATAGATGGTTGCCCGGGCCAGTCAACGAAGAAAACAAAGGCTTCTCACGTTTGTTGCAACATGGTGCGCCAGTATAAGTGAAGTGAAGTAGCAGAACGTGGTAGTTTCCGCGTTCCACACGATGAATTGATAGAACACCTTCGAAGCCATTTCCTGCACAGGTGATGTTATCATTCGAGGAGTCTTTCGTACTGGTATCAATGTTTTATTTTAGGCTTGTGAATGAAAATAAGATCAATTTACCAGGGAAAATGAATTGGTCAATTGGTCACGTGACATCAATGTACCCGGCAAATTAAGAGAGGAAACTGAATTTGTCTATATGTCCCATGACGTCAGGTTATGCGACATCAATTTTCCAGCTAAATACAGTGGGGAAGCATGATTAGTGCATAGGTCTCGTGTCCTCAAGTCACGAGAGACAAATTCAATCGCTATATTTAGCGGGGAACTGAATAGGTGTTTAGTTCTGGAAGCGTTAATTTTCCCGCTAAATTTAGCGGGAACTACACTAGACGGACAAACGGACGGACGGATAAATCTTTGTCATTGGGGGAGGTTTTGTTAAAAGGCTTTCATTCTTTAAGAAATGACAGGAGATTCTAGTCAGTAACAGGCTGAGAATTCAATAGAACCTTCGTCTCCCGCACGTGCTCGGTGCCTTGCGCCGGGCTTTAACTACGCCAGTGACGACAGGTAAACCAAAGGCAGGAAGCTCGCTCTGGAGGCGGAGCATCTACCGAATTCTTAACCTGTCAACGACTATACGGGTAGAAATTAAGGGAACACTGAGCACTGGTTGGAATGATTAGCCATAGCCTCCTATACACTGACAAAGCCTGGCAGATCGCCACGAGCAGCGGCCACCGAAATGGAAAAGGTGGAGTGGCACACAACGGATGAGAGGAGAGCCACGTGACTGGCGCCTCGCTGCGGCGAGACGCCGAAACACATTTCTCCCCGTGCGAACAAGTGTGTTTCGGGTCCTCGCCGCTGCTAAAGCTGTGCGCTGACGTCCAGGTTCCCCGAAAAATGGCTCTTTGATGCTCTGTGCTACCAGATCCTCGCGCTCCAAATCTGCGACCTGGCACTATATATGGCTCCGTCGTCGAACTGCCCGGCTTTGTGAGTATAGAAAAGGTTATGGATTAGTGTGTCGACGCAAATTGGTAGCTGCCTTTGTCCCTACTTGCTGTTCGAACGCGTTGGAAGAACGCGGACGCCAAAATACCGTACACCGTCGTTCGGCGTTCGAACGCGTTCGAAGATTGAGTACAGACAAAGGCAGCAAGCTTGGCGTTTACCCACTAATTCCAAGCAGAGCTCGGTGTACCAATGTCCCCGCGTGCTCAAATCTTATCCTTTCCCTCAATTTTTACCCATATAGAACGTGAAAGGGAGTTAATAACGGCCTCATATCGTATGCGGTAATGGCCTCGTATCCTACACTTTTCACGGAACAAATTTCGGTATGCTCTACGCGAAGAAGTGCCAAATCCGGCAATCGTTACACTTTGGTACACACTGGAAAGGAAAAGGTTCCGCGAGTTCATTTTTTTCTGCAGAACCTGCAGACAGCCAAGTACGGCGAACAAGAGAAGAATCTCGACGAATAAAAAACTCGAAATATGATTAGGCAAAAGAAATTTAAAAACACTGAGCGAACGATCCCTGGGGCGAATGGACAACTTCAGCTGGTGCCTACAAATCGACGACGCTCTCTATCTGTCTCTCACTGGCGTGTTTACGCCGTAGAGCAGCCTCTGCATGCTTGCTCCGGCGCATGCTTCGGCCACCCCACCCATGCGCAGACGGCCTAGAACGCCGAGCGCGTAACAAACGCTCGGCCATGAGATCCAATTGCGACAGAACCTCTGGCATCGGCGAATATGCGTACTCGTATACACGTGGCTAGATTCGAGATCTTGGCAGCACGATCGCTCCGTAGGCGCATGGCACGCATTTTGAGGCCAGTTAGGTCACTGTCCCTGCTACGAAGACTGAACAACCTCGTCTCAAGCCGCCGGCACACGCGGTCTTACGTAGCCCACAATCGATCGTACACAGAGCAGCTAGTACCAAACGCGTTCTCGCGGATGCGCTGCCCTAATGAACCTTTATCCAGTAAGATACTGCGCATGCGTACATCCCTCCCTGGGCTTATTCCCGCGGTCGCCATTTTCGTAGGGCAAAGTTCCTGTCGACCAACATATTTTGCACCTATCTTCGCTCATATTTCGTGCTTTTTGGCCATTCTTGTTTGAGCATACGCTAGTATAGGCATAACAGCCAACGGAGACCAATACAACGGCACGCTGCCAATGTATTCTGACGGCCGGAGAAAAGTTTGGCTGCCCTTCATTTGTAGTTCTAAGACAACTCGGCAGACGGCGCTTGTTACTAGAAAAGGGTCCATTGCTCGGTCGCACCAGCGTGTCCGTTTTTCGCTCGGTAACGTTCTCTTCTACGAGCCGCATCCCGTTCACGCACAGCATGATCTTAAAGGAAGCTGAAACACTTCTTGAAAAAAACGAGTTAGAGGTGAATTCTGGCGTATTTTTATCCCGTGAATCTGAATATCACATTCGTTTTCCCCGAAGACGCGACGAAAAGCGAGAAAACGCGAAAAACCTCCGACCAGTCGTGACGTCATACTAGGATCTTTGGGCCGCCAAGCGCGTGTCGCTCGTGTGGGCAGCGCGTGCAATGGCAAGCTTGCCAGGTATATTTTTCCGCACTGACGGCAGTCGTGACGTCTCTTTCTAACCTTTCTGAAAATAGCAAGAGTGCGCGTGCATAGCTTTGACAGGCGCTGAAGATGCGCGAGAGCAGAGATTCCGAAAACTCCTAGTGTGACGTCACGCCCCGGGAAGGAGGGGCTTCGGCGGTACTTTAAAAATTAATTTCTGAAGCCTCCGTGCACCAAATTGAAAAATAATCTCGCTATTCCTGATCCTGGAGGTCGAATGAAGGCCATTGAAGTCTTTTTTCTCAAATACAAAACCGCTTCAGTTTCCCTTTAACGTCGAATACGTTCCATTCTAACACCAAGGGTGGGACCGAGCGAGCGGGCGGCCGAAGGCCAGAAAGAAAAAGGTGGCGCCCTCTTCCTGCGTCAAAGCTAACTGCGATAAGAGCGCGCATGCTCCATTCGTTTTCGACGACACGACGCAGCAAGCTGAATGCTGCTGACGCTGTAAAACTTCCGATGTGAGTAGGGAAAGCAGGCATGACTTTCGCTTGCTCATTCTCTCCGGGCACGTCGCATTCTTTTTTTAGGTCTAATCGTATTCTAAGTTTTCTTTTTTTGATCCGCTGTGATTGGCTGTTTTCGTATTCATACGTTTCTTAAGCTGTCACTGACCAGGATATTTTTTTCTCAAAAGGTATAATAAACGAAAGTTCAGGGTGACGTTTGTTTAAGATAGAACCGCTTGGTGCGGCAAAACAATGAAATTCTTGCTAGAGATATATCCTACAGAGTGTATTTTTTACTTCACTTATGTGATTCTTGGTTTTTAAAGATCTACAAATTACCGCATTTGCTCGCGTAATAATTGCACTTCTTATGAAAAAGGCCCTTTCAGCTACCTTCCTGCAAAATACACCTACAACCAATCATCGTGTTCTGCATAAAAAAAAAAACGCAGCGATAACGAGGTTGAGTTTCCCATAAAAATGTGATCTAAGAAGATATCATTTTCGCGTGAAGACGTTATCTCTGTCCCGTAAATCGCTACCATTTTCTACCGACCGCGGTGATTCGCTATTGCCGTGCCCTGCACAAAAGCTGGCCCACATGCCTTGTTCATAAACAGCGCAGCTCTTACTGGAGAAGATGCTGTGTTCTCCTGCACGGCAAGCTTAATGAAAGCGTATTCAAATGTCCATTGCCGAGCCCAGGAAGAGCAGTAGATTCTAAGATACGTTAAAACTGATAATTTTGTTGTAGCGGGGTATATACTTTTTCGAGCCAGCAACGAACGATGGTAACCCATGCCGCAAGGGAATACCGGAATCGGTTGAATCTCGCCCGATGTCGACGCAAACTGGTCGAACGGCGTTCAGTTGCTCTGTCCTGTGTTCTACGGCTTCATTTTTCCGTCCCTTTGCTCCCTTCAAAGGAGCACAAAAACACAATGGAAACAATTTGTCTTCTTTTATTTTTTTGCGTGAACAAATGAACCTGTACCATATTCTCCGAACCATATGGTCGGCAGACTATGCACAGAGAAACTGAGGGAGAGGAGGAGGAGAGGACAGCGCGAGGGAAGATCAAAACGCCGAGCTCTGGTTGGAAGGATTAGTGGGTAGACCTAAAGCTAGACTGGCTTTGTCTCCACTGCGCTCGTCAGAACGCGTTAGGACGCGAAAAGCCGGCGTCCGGCGTTCAGCTCTCGCATTTGAACGCGTTCAACGAGTGCAGTGGAGACAAGGAAGCTAGCTTTTGGGTCTACGCACTATTGATTCGAACCAGAGCGCGGCATTGTTACATGATTTACGATGTCGATCTTGTCTTCCTTTCTTCGATGATCTTCAGTGTTTGCCCACCTAACACAAGCGGGCCTGGTGACGAGCACGTTGCGAAGTGACTTCTGGTCGGAACTTCCATATTTAAATTGGTTTATTTAGCGTAGCACATTTCATTAGTCGGGCGAGTACGAAAACTCTGAGTTCCTCGACAACCACTCCTGACCCTCTCGATTCGTACCCAAACAAAAATCCGAAGTGCCCACCCCTGGGTCGCTCGTCTACTCCCTTAATACAGCCGAACCTCGGATCCCAACCTCTCTCGCCCTAACCAGTCAGCAAGACTCTCACATAATTAAAGACCTGGGCGTGTTGGTGATCTAAATTGACTTAAAACAAAAGGAACCCAAAAGAGGACGAAACAGACGACACAGCTTTTCACTTTCAACGACAGATTTACTGGGACGGCTAGCCGCTCAGAACTCGACTTGGGGAGGTGATGGGAAAAGGGGGAGGGGGATGAGGGGAGATGTTTCTTACATCTCCCCACATGTAATTTTTGATGCACCTCAAGGATATGGAGGTCGCTTGGAGCTGCAGTTCCCTAATGGCTTGCAGTGGAATATTCAAAGTGCACTGCTAACCTTCGGGCAAAAGCGTGTACAGTTTCTTGGTATCTTTCCAAAAGCTGAATCGAAGTGTCCGCTGAAAGGCCCAGCTAAAAGCTGTTTACAGCTCCCTGTAATGTCAAATTAGAGTGCAGCTCTTGAGGAGGAGGAGGGGAAGGTACGGAGAGGGGGCTATGCCCCTCCTCCTCTCCTGCTCGCCCCCATTTAGGGAAAATTTTCCGCTAAATCTAGCGGGAAAGTTTCCGCCTAACTCTAGCGGGAAAAAATTTTCCGCTAGTTATAGCGGGGAAAATTTTCCGCTAGATTTAGCGGGGAAAATTTCCGCTAGATTTAACGAAGAAAATTTTCCACTAGATTTAGCAGGAAAAATTTTCCGCTAGATTTAGCGGGAAAATTTTCCGCTAGATTTAGGGGGAATTTTTCCGCTAGATATAGCGGGGAAGTTTTTCCGCTAGATTTAGCAGAGAAAATTTTCCGCTAGATTTAGCGGGGAAAATTGTCCGCTAGATTTAGCGGGTAAAATTTTCCGCTAGATTTAGCGCGGAAAATTTTCCGCTAAATTTAGTGGGGAAATTTTACCGCTAGATTTAGCGGGGAAAATGTTCCGCCAGATTTAGTGGCGAAATTTACCCATCATGCACCGCGCGGTTACACCGACGGTGACGCCGACGGCGACGCCACTCAAGCCGGAAACGGGAGCCTAAGAGCTGCGATCTAAAAGAAATGGCGAGGGAAACGTTGAGGTTCTTAGGGTTTGAGGCTCTTCGGGTTTGTAATCTCACTCATTTCTGTGACCCCTTTGAACTTTTCGCAGACTCTCTGGAATCCGTCATTCAGTTAGAACGACATCGACAGCTATCTCAATGAAGGCACTTTGCCATTTCAGTGACTGTAACTCTGTGTGTTACCGATTATACATAGTGATTTACATGCCGTAAATTGTCCGGCATTGGCCAGCCTCATGCCGGACAGGTTTTGCAGTAGTTGGTCATGTGGATGCCTGTCAATGTTGGCCGGACAGCGGCTGTACACATAGTTTGGACTAGTGGCCGGCGACAAAACGTGCGGTCAGTGACCAGCCCCTCTCTGGAGACTATCTGGTCATTGATTGAGGATGGAAAACAAAGTCGCCGTAACCCATGGGTTTACCGGTGACATTTCGAGTCCCATTGGTCAGCTGCTTGCCAGTGGCCAGGCTGGCCAGGCTGGCTTTAACCAAGCACCAGCCACTGGCCGTCGCCTGGCCCAAATTGTGTGCTGCTTGGGATCCTTTTCTCCCCATTCGTCCAATCTCGCCAGCAAAACCCACCACCCCCACCACATCCGTTACCCCTTCAGGGAGGGTGAAATGAGGCCCCGTGGACTTCAAGACCAAAAGCTCTCACTATCGCATTCGGCACATAATGTGTTCATCTCTTGAAATCTACTCCTATACGTCTTGGTCCTTAACGTTCTCGAATCGAAGAGCAAAAAAACTTCGCAGTGAATGATCAAACATGTTTTGCGTTTTAATTTCCTGTTTTTGTGACCTGTGCATTGTTTAAGCTGCATTATACTCAGTCAGCAGTGCCAGATGGTAAAATTCGGCCCGAGATTGAGCAAGTCTGGTGAAATTATCGAGCCTTTGGTTTTTAACGCGCAGCTCTTAGGCGCCTGTTCCCGGTTTGAGTGGCGTCGCCGTCGCCGTCGGCGTAACCGCGCGTTGCATTATGGGACGTTTTCCATAATGACGTCACGACGGGTCCCGAGGATGACGTCACGTGTGATGTCACCGTGGTGACGTAAGACGGCGCCTAAATCTGGCGGAAAAGTCTTTCCACTAGATTTAGCGGGGAAATTTCCCCGTTGAATTTAGCGTGAAATTTCCCGCTAAATTTAGCGGGGAAATTTCTCCGCCAATCATTTCCGCTAAATTTAGCGGGGAAATATTTTTACCGAATTTAGCGGGAAATTTTCCCACTAAATCTGACGGGAAATGTTTCCGCCAAATTTAGTGGGCAATTCTTTCCTCTAAATTTAGCGCGGAAATTTTCCCGCTAATCTTAGCGGGAAATTTTCCGCTAAATTCAGCGGGAAATTTTTCAGCTAAATTCAGAGTAAAAAAATTGCCCCCTAAATTTGGTGGAAAAATTTCCGCGCTAGATTTAGCGCAATGTTTTCCGCTAAATTTAGCGGGAAAATATTCTGTCTAAATTTGGCGAACAACTTTCTCTCTAAATTTAACGGAAAAATTGCCTCGCCAGATTTAGAGGGAAGTTTTTCCCGCTAAATTTAGCGAAACAAAATTGCCCACTCAATTTGGCGGAAAAATTTTTCCGTTAAATTGTTTCATCTAAATTTAGCGGTAAAACTTCCCGCTAAACTTAGCGGGAAATTTTTGCGCCAAATTTAGCGGGGAATTTAACGGGAAATTGTCCTAGAATTTCACAGTCAATTCCCCTCCTCACCCTTCCTCCCCTCCGTACACTTCCCTCCTGCTCCTCAAGAGCTGCGCTGCTACTTCGGCATTACAGAGAATTGTGAACGTCTTTCATTTTTTGGTTAGCGAACCACAGCACGAAACTAAATCTTCTGAAATCCGGGAAAAAATGCCTCGATACTCCAAACTATATTGACAGCGCTGCCTGTGCAACATCAAAATACCCAACATTTGGTGATGCAAGACGCCACTCTGGCTACATAGCCAAAAATTGAAGAGGCCAGAACAAGTACGCCAGCCGGTAGATGGCAAAAATGTTGCGTGCGCTTTTAAGGCCAGTTCTTTCTTACTTTATAAAAACATACAAACCTCATGCGCTTGAAATATATTTTGTTTGACAACCAAATCCTGAATTAACTCAGTTTGCTCCGTGCATTGTGTTTGTGTGCTATGTTTACACAACCTGAAATTAGTCTGCCTCAACTGGCGACTTTTCTCTTAGCTGTAGGTGAGAAATTTAGCCAGTGCGGTACAACCGCAGGCATGGGGTCTCAGTGCACGGACTATTCGTGGCTTGCACATGACGTCATTTTTGATGACCTCCAGAGAAAAGGGGAAGAAGGAGCTCCCCTCTTATCAGGATCCTCCTTTGTGCCACCCGGATTCCCACAGGCGTCGCTATTCTCCTCCCAGAAGATTATAGAAGGTTAACCTGTCACTCAAAATTCTTACAAAAGCAGCTTCCTCTCCTCCTTTTAGATGGTGTTCAAAAGTATGCGATGTGACGTCAGTGCATGGAGCCTATACGCGTGACCTCATTCTCTTTATTTCTTTCTCTCTAGAGGTAACATCCGGGCCGGATTAAGGTATGGACTAAGGGGGCCGCAATTCAGGGCCCCACACTATCAGGGGCCCTTGCTTACCCCAAATATTTGAAGAAAAAAAAATTAGTCGTTTGCCATTTAAAGGGACACTCAAGTGGTTTTTGAGTTCGTGTTTTGATGATGACAGCTGAATTTAGACGCCCCAAGTATCCCTAAAAACCAAATAGTATAGTCATACGGTGATTATTTCTTTAATAAAATGTAATTGAAGGCCGCCAAACCTCGGATCCATCCGAAAACGAAACCACTCTCATTGGTCCTCGCACGCTTATCAAAAGTATCTCGGGCCAATGGCGTTGGACGACGTTCCGTCGCGCAGTGATCCCGAGGTAGCCGCATCGGCCGAACCTCTTTGTCATTCGAGCTTCGATCATGGCGGCGTTCTCTACGCTCGAGGACCTATGCCGTTGGAGGTTGAAATTCTTCGGCGGACAGCCGACCTGGGGATGATTTCCTATGACGCCACTCCGACGTGCGATGTGGACGATAGCAGCGCTTCGGAGTCCTGTTCGGGTTCCGAGGACGATGAAACGCAGACCTTTTCGGGCGTTCTTCGATTTGCGGTTGGGGCAAGTCGTAACCAAACCAACGTTTGACATCGCAGCGTTACCTCTGTTACGTGATGTCAAACGATGTCGCCACGTTGACTTTCGCCTCGGGAGGACGGGGGGAAGGCTGGTTCAGACATGTGCAACGAGCGCGTACCTACGACTGCGTCCGTTGCAACCGGAGCGACCGGAACGACAGCTCTGCGCCGCGCGTACACACCTGAAATTACTACAAGCACAGCGGGTCGCCGTCAGCTGTTTCAGCGGCCCCTCTAAAAGGGGACGCACTGCTACTCAATGCCGTAACAGAATAGAGACAGACAGTTTTCTACAGCCTAAAGCTTTATTATTGATTTTTCTTGATAGGCTTGCAGGGTACAGTGGATGAAAAAAAGAAAAGAAAAAGATGCCGTACGCCGTCTTGGACGATCACGACTCTATACACGACATTGCAATAGTACAAATATCGCCACACGCATTTTCTACGATTATAAAAGACAATGTAATCTTAGCAGCGATATAGCAACGTAGAAATATGATTTCGTGATCAGATAGACGTTGCGAGCGTTCAGGATTGCTAACACTAATAACTTTTCTCCGGTGATGAAAACGCGTGAAACTTCGCGTCCTTTATACGGTACGCGCCAGTAATACCTTGAACTTGAGCACACGCATGAAATGCGCCAAATAAGAAATCCGGGCGATGTTCGAGGACACAAATGCTTAGAAAGCACCACTGTAGTCGAAGTAAACAAACACGACGGCACGGGCGCTTCTGCTGTCTTGAGAGTGCCGCCACGGCATCGCCGCACGAGTAGGTGGGTCTTCCCTTCTAGTACGTGCTGGGTTATCATAACGACACACGACGAAAATTCACAGTCAAGGATAGCGCTTCGGAACGATGAGCTTTCACCACGCCGTCCACGTCGATGATCAACACCGACGCCATGTGCGCGCAGATACGTGCGCTTCCGCGCATCCTGGGGGAACGGGAAATTCACCCCCGTGGAGGACGGCAAGGAGAAAACGTAGTCCCTTGTTTGTGAAACGATAATTGCAGTATCGCGTATTCTAAACTAGAACTATTTTACGTCTTGTGAAATTATCATGCACAACATATTTAAATAAACTGAAAATTGTTTCTTTAGCGAAACTTTACAAAGGCCGCCAAAATTTTCAAACATACGATAATTTCATTGGTCCTCGCAAGTACAGGAAAGAGTCCGCACGTATTTTATTCCTGCGTGATTAATAGGCGGTTCTGCCTTTTAAAACTGAAGATACTCATTCACTGACACTTCCTTAACGCCATCGCACCAAAAAGTAGCTTCCCCAAAAACCGCTTGAGTCTCACTTTAAGACAGCTCAGCCAAACGCAGAAGGAACTAGCTAAAGAGCCTCTGTCGCTTTTGTCTTCCCGTTACCTTCTCTTCTTTTTTTCTTTTTTTTTTTCAACAGGGAAATAGGAATGTTATAACGTTCTCGTCTCTAGACATGTTTGTCAGCTTGTACAAGGGTGTGCCAGAGCAGCTAATTGCAACGCGGCCTGCTATGCCCGATAATCGGAGGTGGCAAAGCCGTCGGCGCTGGCGATCCCGGTGAGGTCTCTCCTAATTGAAGCCCGATGGAAGGATGGTGGGAAGTTCTTTCTTGTACTGTGGTTGCCTTGGCGAGTTCTATGGACAGTTGTGAGTACGAAGTTAAGCAAGTGTTTCCAAAACTACTCGAGCACCACGCACGGTACACACGTGTTGTTTTCAACCTTTACCAAAATGTTATATAGACTTTACTCGAGAACAACAAGTTCAAAAAAGCAATAACTGCCGCTAGACCTTCCACTGACTGATTCGGGTACTGCGATGGTTTCAAAAACCTCTGAGGTATGACTTCTAGTTCTTTTAGCTTGGAGTCATATATCCAATTGGCCGCTGACCTCTAAATTACGGCATTAAAACGAACAAAATTAATACTCAAACCGACTGAAACATTTCCCACCTTTAAAAGGACAGTTTGTAGTTGTATAAATTGTTTGAATATAAATGTACACGACAGTGGTCGGTGTATTAGAATCGCGTGCAGTTTCACTAGTGGTTTAAATGTACAAGTCTGTGTTTGTTTGGTGACACGAGGTTTCAGTTTTGAGAAGAGCGGAGATGAAATAGCTTGATCCCATAAGAAATGCTTCAATCAACGAAATTTCTTTCTCACCTGAGTTGCTTCGTTCACTATTCACGTCAGTAATTAATTAACAAAGGGCTAGTGTTATGCTAGAACATTTATGCTAGCACAGAATATTTATGCTAGAACATAAATACTTAAAATCGAAAGAATAAAAGGGAAAGAACGTAGTTGTCTTGCGCTTGTTCTCCGTGTTTTATTCTTTCGATTTTAAGTTAAAACACTTCCAGTTATTCGGAACAATTACAAGAACAAGTGTTCTAGTATTTCGTGGCCCCTGTCGATTTGCGAAGCACGCCATTTAGGGTGAGCAATATTTGGTTTTCTCATAATAATAATTGTGCTGGTATCTTTGGGTCGCTGCCTAATTCAATTTATATATCCTAGAATTCGCATAACTCGGCATGTTACCAAGATGGTCACTTTGCTACAAGTTGACATCATGATAAATGCAAGCTTTCCCGTCATGTACTCAATAAAACTAGTTGTAGTTCTAATGGCCAAACAAGTCCATGAACGGAGTCAACTTTTTAACAAAAATTCTTGTCTTTTTGTTGTTTATGTCAGCGAAACATTTGAATATTTTCAACAATATTTCATTGATTTATGTTTTGTACGACTTTCTAATCAACAATCGCCTCTACCTCATTACCAGCAAAGGAACCTTGAATTTTATTGAATCTAGGAATCTATAAAAGGGTCGACAATAATAATAAGATGAAAATGTGTACATTTAACAAGGCGGTAAAATAACACTTTCCGTAGTGATTATTATTATCGGTATTAGTAGGGGCCTCATGACAGCCTTAGCCCAGGGCCCCCAAACGCGTTTGTCCGGCACTGGGTAACATTGGAATGAACACCGTGACATTCATCTTACGGTTGTCCGTTTCGTTTCACTTTAGCGTCGTGACGTTGAGGACGCTGAGTAATCGACTTATGTACTTGAAACTGATTCCATATATTCGTGCTCTTCCAAAAATATATATTCGGAACACGAATGCCTTAATCTGTAAAACGTCAGTTTTAGTTTCTGGTAATATCTGGTAGAAATTTTGGTGATAGTTTTTGGCTGTGACTTCTTTCCGGTCCGTGGCAACGTTGAACTGAGCTATCAGGATAATGTGTTGCTTTTAAATCACTCGTTTGTGACACGTGTCTCTTCGTTCACCACAATGACTATCGATTCTTGTAGAAAACGCAAAGTATGAACGTTATCACCTGGCTTTAGTGGAAGCAGGTCCGGAAATGTTTCGATCGTGTTGATTTTCTTGCGTGTACTATTATGTTCTTGGTTGAAAAGAGCAAGCCACGCAAGTTAGCAATGCGGAGGGCAAGTTCGTCTGCTTCTCGCGCAGGGGGTAGCGGTGACGTCAAAACGCCGAGCCCTGATTGGCTGATCGCGGTCCCCTATCTGAGCGTCGTCTGCTCCTTTGCAACGTCGTCTGCTCGCAACGTCGCCTGCGTCTGTCTTACCTTTCCTGCGACTTTCGAAAGTGCAGAGGCCAGATTCACGAAACGATCTTACGCCAAAAATATGCGTAAGACAAAACTTAAAAACAAATTCGTATTCACGAAACGAAATTTTCGTAAGTTTTGCGCAGGTTACGACGAAATCCTACGACAGCTCCGAAGCTACGCACTTCTTACGATCAAATCAGCATGGCCGACAGCGTCGCGGTCGCGACGACCAACGGACGTTTATTTTTCTACGTGCGCTTCTCACGCGTCCCGACTTCAAGCAGCAAGAAAAAGTAAAAAGTACTTGAACCAGACCACGACGAACAAGAACGCTGGATCCACAAACACCCGGGAAAAGCTCCAACGGCCACGATTCCACCGACACCGACCAAGCGAACTCGGCAGATAGGCCTAGCAGCCACTCCGACTCGGCGACCGTCTGCCCACGACCGGCTGGCCTGCTGAATGGAATGTGCCCGCGCGACCCTTGTGAACCCTTCCCGTATTATACTGTGATCACTGACCTCAATTTTAGATTAAGAGGTCAATCTCTTCCTCTTGTCATCTCCTTGTTTTCCGAGGCAACGGTGACTCTCGCCGGTGAAAAAGCGGTGAATCTCCGACAGACGCAGGAAAGGTAAAGCAGCCATCGCTTTGACTAGCAGACGTAAAGCAGACGACGTTAACTGCGCCAACCCGCCGACGCCGTTAAAGAATGAGGAGTCTTGCCGCACACGAAAGGAGGGAAAAGTATTTGGGAGGGAACTTGCGGACAATAACACGCGCACTCTCAGTTCTTAGCAAACAAAACTCGGCGTCTCGGGACACCTCGCCAGTGAGTACTGACTTCTCCTTGATGCGCGTCTGCTAGTTGTTCGACAAAAGCAACGTACCGCTCGAGTTATTTCGTCTGCCGTCTCTGAAAGACGAAGTCGAGCTCGCTCGTAAAGACCTGCACTTCCGAAAGTCGCAGGAAAAGTAAGACAGACGCAGACGACGTTACAAATGAGCAGACGATGCTCAGATAGAAGGTCGCGATCAGCCAATCAGGGCTCGGCGTTCTGACGTCACCGCTTCTTTCTTTCTCATCCGCAGAAGACGAAAATGCGCCCACTTGCGAGGCGTATTATACGTGCTTGCATTCATGCTGAGCATGACACAGGCTTTCTGCAAGTCCTATTTTCAATTCTGCATATATATTTTCGTTTTTTACTTGAAATATTGTGGACGCGGCCAGCGACTCACGCGGTGGGAAAATGAACAAATTATATCCCAAGTATTCATCATGCTCTCAAACTACTTAACAAACCAAAAACAATATGCATCGGAAATATTCAAACATGTGCTCAAAACCGTTTAGCTAAACAATTCAACAGAGTTATGAATAAATCGGGTCTACAACAATTGACATCTTACTCGGGCACAGCATTCTACTCAAAAGACTTAATCCAAAACTCAAAGCGCCTCATCGCGGCGCTATCCCATACAAAAATGTCCTATGGTCGGCTATAGAAAATTCTTTGTATGGTCGGCTTTAGCTATTTGGCCCAATTAGCTAAAGAATTTTCTATGGCTGTCTTTAGCATTTCTTATGGTCGCCTTTATGGGCCTCTTTAGCTTTGTCTATGGCCCTATCGCTGTCCAGCCATAGCGCTCTTTAGCTTGTCTAATGGTTGGCTAAAGACTTCTCTATGGCTTACCCTATGGCTCTCTTTAGCCAGCAAACTCTAAAAAAAAATTTTACTTCAAGTACCCCTGACTTAGTGAACGCTACATGGTAGATAATACGTACATGTCTGAACACACAGAATACACAGAACACAAGCAGAACACTACCCCACACAACAGCAACAACGCCGCGACACCGACCCCTCTCTTCATATGCTACGTTCGCGCTAGCTGTATATATGGCAGTCTAATTTTTGAATCCGACTTTCCCGGTGACCCATCATTTGTCGCAAAAACACGGAGAGGCGGAGCGAATATTACTCGTACTTAATACATTATTTGAATTGTCTCTTGGAATAGCCCCCATCTCTTAATTCAACACCCTGAAAAAGCAAATGTAGATCATTAGGCTAATTAACTAAAATTTATTAATTATCTTTTTAATAAGTTTGATGAATCACGTTGACAATGCAGTGATGACATGCAGTACACTGGTGCTGAAGATTGCAATCAAGCTATTGCTTGATTGCAGTGTTCGGCGCCAGTGTAATTTATTTTCACTTTTGGGGGTAATAATTAATTTTAATTGTTGCACAAGTATTTTAATGGATTTTTCAAACAAACAATATTACTGGTTTTCACGACTCGTTGCAACAGCAGAGAACATATCTTGGGTCATGGTTTGTCACCGGCATTACAGAAATTTAGTATTGATTTAATTTTCTAACCTGGAGTGTTTTTACTAAAACAGTAAGCGCCGGTAGTGATTTTCTATAGGCGTGGAAAGAAAATTTATTGGTTCTTAGTCTTTAGACTCGGGGCCATAAATTTTTCTATAGACGGGTAAAGACAATTTATTGGTTTCCAGTCTTTAAACTCGGGGCCAAAGAATTTTCTATAGGCGGGTAAAGAACATTTATTGGTTCGCTGTCTTTAGACATGGGGCCATGTAATTTTCTATAGGCGTCTAAAGAAATTTTATTGGTTCCCAGTCTTTAGACTTAGGGCCATAAAATTTTCTATAGACGGTTAAAGACAATTTATTGGTTCCCAGTCTTTAGGCTTGTGGCCATAAAATTTTCTATAGGCGGGTAAAGAAAATTTATTGGTTCCCAGTCTTTAGACACAGGGCCATAGATTTTTCTATAGCTGGCTGTAGCTGTCTTTATGGATTTCTATGGCCGACCATAGAGGGCCATAGGGGGTGATAGCCTGCCATATAATTTTCCATAGACGACCATAGACCATTTTTGTATGGGATGCCACGTTATACATCGTGGTAGACCAGTGGGAAGCAAAATCCGTACGCGCTCCGCTCCTGGGCCACAGGTTCCCAGAACGCAACGCGCGCGGTGACGGATTTGCGGAAGTAGTCTATTATATTGCGGCAAAAAACAAGTATTTGAAGACGTCACTACTGGTACTGACCAATAGACCGATCTCACGAAGCGTTCCAGGCATGCGTGACGCCGCCATTACTGTACAGTCCGTAAGAGGTATACGGCGTCAGTTCACGGGACCGCTCGCGCCCGCTCTGCTCGCTCAGAACCTCAACAGATTTGTCGCGCGTGCAGAAAGACTACAGATCCCATCATGCATGGCGGCAGCGGGGGCATAATAAAACTGGCTGTGAGATTGGTCTATCCCTTTAGTCTAGGTAGTCCTCTGAGAGCGCAACGTTAAAGGTTGCAGGTACAGTTCGGTATCAATCTTTGTTATGCCTATACATTAGTCTGGGTGTTTAAGTCTTTTAATCTGGAATATTTTTTTTATCTTTCCTAAATAACCAAGTATCACCTTATTTCTTATCGGAGTAATAGGTTCCCGGCAACTTGATGAAAAAAGGAAACGAAGTACGAGGGTTTTTATGCGTTCTATTTGTGCGCCTCGGTATTTCCTGTGTGGCCTGCGTACTATAATATTGGGTGCACACAGCATAACGAACATAACAACTGGATTTGACGCAACGTGTGCAGTAACTCGCGACTATTCGATTTCTAGTTTTCAGTGCCATGCACGCGCGGGCTGCCCCCTTCAGAAGGCCTGTTGAAAGCCACAAAGTCGGGTGAAAAATGGGGATGAAAATAATTCATCCGAAAATTGCTGGGCAATTATGATGCACGTAAAACGTGTGGCGACCACGCTGTCGGCGCTCTTCGTCGGTTAGTTTAACTACTGGCTTCACGCGTGGCATTTACACTCGATAGCAATTCCTTGAATGGAGAAACCGGCGCTAACCCGGGTTTTAAAAAGGTATGACAAGGTGTCAAGTTACCGTCTGCCGGACGCATAAGGGATGCCCCGCAGAGCTTTCCCGCCAAAGAGCCCGTTTTTCGTTTTCTTTCGTTTTCAGTCACGTGGGTCCTCTATCTGGTGTGCGGAACAAACAAATAATAAGACATTTCAACATTGAATATAAAAAAAATATGGGTGAGGCAAAAAAAAAGTTTGACAAGCACGGATTTTTCGGTAATACTTTCCAGCGGAATGGAGAGATCAAATCGATGTTTTAACACGTGCAAACAAGTGACGAAAATCAAGATGGCTGCGCCCTTGTAGAAGCCTCGCTTTTCTGTACACTCCTCAGAAGTGAGCGTCCTGTCTTACGCAGATGGTTTAGCTGTGTTTTGCGAAAATGGCGAAAGCGTGAAATACTCCCATACAAAAATGTCCTATGGTCGGCTATAGAAAATTCTTTGTATGGTCGGCTTTAGCTATTTGGCCCAATTAGCTAAAGAATTTTCTATGGCTGTCTTTAGCATTTCTTATGGTCGCTTTTATGGGCCTCTTTAGCTTTGTCTATGGCCCTATCGCTGTCCAGCCATAGCGCTCTTTAGCTTGTCTAATGGTTGGCTAAAGACTTCTCTATGGCTTACCCTATGGCTCTCTTTAGCCAGCAAACTCTAAAAAAAAATTTTACTTCAAGTCTCGTGAACGCTACATGGTAGATAATACGTGGTACACAATATGTATATGTCGGAACACACAGAATACACAGAACACAAGCAGAACACTACCCCACACAACAGCAACAACGCCGCGACACCGGACCCCTCTCTTCATATGCTACGTTCGCGCTAGCTGTATATATGGCAGTCTAATTTTTGAATCCGACTTTTTCGGTGACCGATTATTTGTCGCAAAAACACGTAGAGGCGGAGCGAATATTACTCGTACTTAATACATTATTTGAATTGTCTCTTGGAATAGCCCCCATCTCTTAATTCAACACCCTGAAAAAAGCAAATGTAGATCATTAGGCTAATTAACTAAAATGTATTAATTATCTTTTTAATAAGTTTGATGAATCAAGTTGACAATGCAGTAATGACATGCAGTACACTGGTGCTGAAGATTGCAATAAAGCTATTGCTTGATTGCAGTGTTCGGCGCCAGTGTAATTTATTTTCACTTTTGGGGCGTAATAATTAATTTTAATTGTTGCACAAGTATTTTAATGGATTTTTCAAACAAACAATATTACTGGTTTTCACGACTCGTTGCAACAGCAGAGAACATATCTTAAGTCATGGTTTGTCAGCGGCATTACAGAAATTTAGTATTGATTTAATTTTCTAACCTGGAGTGTTTTTACTAAAATAGTAAGTGCCGGTAATGATTTTCTATAGGCGTGGAAAGAAAATTTATTGGTTCTTAGTCTTTAGACTCGGGGCCATAAATTTTTCTTTAGACGGGTAAAGACAATTTATTAGTTTCCCGTCTTTAAACTCGGGGCCAAAGAATTTTCCATAGGCGGGTAAAGAACATTTATTGGTTCGCTGTCTTTAGACATTGGGCCATGTAATTTTCTATAGGCGTCTAAAGAAATTTTATTGGTTCCCAGTCTTTAGACATAGGGCCATAAAATTTTCTATAGACGGTTAAAGACAATTTATTGGTTCCCAGTCTTTAGGCATGTGGCCATAAAATTTTCTATAGGCGGGTAAAGAAAATTTAATGGTTCCCAGTCTTTAGACACAGGGCCATAGATTTTTCTATAGCTGGCTGTAGCTGTCTTTATGGATTTCTATGGCCGACCATAGAGGGCCATAGGGGGTGATAGCCTGCCATATAATTTTCCATAGACGACCATAGACCATTTTTGTATGGGCTAATTCTTTTGCAGCTACAGTGGCAGTCTGGTAAACGTGAGAAAAATGCTCGAATTCGGGCATGAGGAGTGGGACGTAACACCAAGTGTGTTCGAAAATGTTAAACTGGTTTCATCCCCGGTGGAGTGTTTAGGAGAGCGGGACAGCGACTCATTCTGGTGGGCCGAGAAGTGGAAGATACCAGAGTTTACTAGAAAAAATACGTGAAAGTCGCCCGAGCAAACACCGTTAAGTCTTAACGGTGTTTGCTCGGGCGACCGTTTACAACGTATTTTTTCTTAGTAAACTTTGGTATCTTCTCCAGGAACTTCATTGTTCACGACTTAATGTCCAAAATTTGCAACAAAAGTTCGCAACTTTTGTTTTCTTTGGGGGGGGGGGGGTCGTCATACGACCATACGTCCGCACTAATATTTTTCGTAGCGTGAGCATGCGCCGGAGGTCTTGAGGTAGCACATTTGTTTTTGAAGCAATTGGTCAACCGTTTCTTTATTTCTACGTGAGCACCAAGTCCCCTTTTTATGCACAATTAGTCAAGTCCGGTTGTCCAATGCTTTGCCCGAATTTGTCGTGTCGTCGGATACCGTTGTTCCAGGGATATTTTTCGTTTCATGCGTGAAGTTGTATGCTTTTACACGTTTTTGAGAGTGCGCCTTTCCCTTGAGTCTCTAAGCGACGTCGCATAGGAAAAGGGTCTACCAAAGATATAGTCGATATAACATTACCAGTTCCTTTGCATCGATCTCTGTGCTGTGAGGGGCCAGGGCAGAATTCTCTTCAACGCGTGAAAAGAATGTCCGTGCCAGCGTGTGTGAAAATGTTTTCTTCAAGTTGCACTACTATACTTAGCCTGCCAAAACACGGATGGCGGATAAGGGGATGTTTGTTCCATGGGGAGATCATTGTTTTTGTGCAAACGACCAGAGACCATTGAACATGTTTTTTAAGATTGTCGGAACGGTTTGTTTTTTCTGGGACGTGTTGCAACGTACCCTAAAGAAAGGGTCTTCCTTACACTGCCATGGTATACGATTCTTGGCAGTGGAAAACGAGAATGATGTACCATTAGATATCATGCTGTTGGGCCTCCACAGCATAATGGAGGAGCCGTATGGCAGTATGGTCATGCAGATGCTGACGCGAGACCAGTTGCTGAATATTTTGGCGAGTCTGTACGACATCTTGTTGAAATTTGGGGACTACGTTCTAGTGTGCAAGAGTGGATATCTGCGGTTGAAAGACTGATAGACCTAAAACGTTTTTAAACGCGAGGCGCTGATCAAAATGTGATTAAGCGCTCTTTTAACGTTGTTGTGAATTTTGTTCTTCCGTGTCAAAATCTGGCCAATAAAAATAAAAGTCTCGTGACGTGCTAGAAAGAGACTTGCTAATAATCTAAATGGTCTCGGTTCGATTCCCGCCTGGCACAAACGCTTTCTTACTGAGCTTGACTTCTTCCTCCCCTCTCCCACTAAAAATGGCGGCCGAGTCCGAAATATGAGCTGTGACGTCATCACCTGGCTCAGCCAATCAGCATCGAGATAATTCGGAGGCTTTAAAACGTTTTTGGAGCCCCCAACAAGGCAAAGAACGCTTACACGTTTAAAAACAACATGTACATCGTTTTACTTTCCGTAGGCAGGTTTTGCTTGCCGGTATGACATCGCGTATCCTCCCCAAACGACCCCACTTCGATATCCTGCGTTGCACACAGCTGGAAAGTGGCAGAAGTTAAACCGCTCGACGTTGCTCAGTCGTGTACTACAGTGTGGGCACAGATGTGCAAAACGTAATAAACAAATTTGAAAGCCACTTACACACATAAAAATATTTTCGTTGTTTTGCGAGACCCTTTTGATTTTGTTCAACATGATGGGTTGCTTGACGAACTACGAAACATAAAATCCCCATTAGACTTAATCCGAAACTTGCATGCAATCCTATTTATTGCAATGCACTATCATCAATTGGGCCCTCTCTCAGTTGTCGTAGATGCATCATGCTGATCCCAAAGGACCAATTCTGGCGTCATTGCTATTTTACAGCGCAGCTCTTATGCGCCAGTGTCCGGGTTGAGCGGCGTCAGGAGTCGCCGTCGGCGTCGGCGTAACCGCGCTAGATTTAGCGGGAAAATTGACGCCACGTGACCCTCAACACCAATTTCTCATTTCTCCGCGGGAAATTGAAGTTTGTGTTGAGGGCACGTGACGTCAATTTTCCCGCTAAATCTAGCGGAGAAACTGAATTTGTTCATAGGTGACGAGACACCAAGTCATATGACGTCATTTTCCTTGCTAAATTTGGCGGGGAAACGGAATTGGAGGAGCAGGGAGGAGGAGGAGGATGAGAGGATACGGAGGAGGAGGAGGGGCATACCCTCTCCTCCGTACCCTCCCCTCCTCCTCCTCAAGAGCTGCGCTCTCATTTCGGCATTACAGACAATTGTAAACGTCTTTCACTTTTTATTCGTAAATTTTAAATCTATTGACCTAACTGTCTTCCGGCTGACTCAAGCGCAAATTTTATTACAGTCAATCGAGCATTCTACATTCTAGAAAAGGTATCTGAGCTCCCTTTCCTGAACAACGCGGAGGCAGATAGTCAAGGCGAACTATAGAAGGATCTTATAATACGACTGTATCTGAGAAATGCGATTAGCGCAGGCACAAAGAGCGAGCGAAGAGCCATGCTCATAGTCGCCGCGCACTTCGCAGTTTTTGGTCTAGTCATATGTCGAGTTTCGTCATTCACGAAAATCCCCCTCTTTGTCGCTGTGATAGGCTGTTTCCATGTTCTGTGGGGAAATGAGCTCACTGACTTCTTCGAGAGTGTACACATCAGCTTATTTGCAAATTGTGCGATCAATTTATACTTAAAAAAGTATTTAACCAAAACAATATTTGGTTGAGCTGGGTTAGATTCGTTCTCGTTTCTTGTGGGCCATGGCACGCAAGAAGTGAAGACCCCTTTGCAATAACCCAACGAAAGTCCAGGTTATGTAATACAGCGTAAGCCAAAAAAGAAATAGAGGCACTTAGGTATATTTTCAACTTTTGGTCTGGCAATGAGAAATGGAATATCGTAGCGGGTGCGAAATATCTAAGAAAAAACTGCAGAAATCAAAGAATAAAAATTGAGCAGTCTTGTGTTGGGCATCGGCGTCCCGTTCATGCACCCTGGGATGCGTGAACAAAAGCGTTCGGAACCAAATAG
Source organism: Ixodes ricinus (assembly GCA_037355805.1). Classification (NCBI taxonomy): domain Eukaryota; kingdom Metazoa; phylum Arthropoda; class Arachnida; order Ixodida; family Ixodidae; genus Ixodes; species Ixodes ricinus. The sequence goes on along the minus strand of JAZHYW010024841.1, from coordinate 16,490 downwards.
ACATCTTGAGGATTTTGTACCCAGTGTTTCTTGGTGTTTTTGTTTGTGTTTTTCGAGCGCGCGGAAGGGCGTTTTTCGGCACGAAGTCTTGGCATTGATAGTGCTACGACGGCATATTGTTATCGGCCATTTCTTTTCTATTTTTCTCAGAGAGCGCGTGCAGTGGGCATCGAGTACTGCAAAAACCTTAAAGGGGCGATGCAACCATTTTTGAAATTTGCGCAAATACTACTTAAAACGGATCCCTGACATTAATGACCTATGAAACACGCGTTCGTTTTTCACCCCACGCAATAGAACTCCCCCAAAAATTAAAGCAAAACGAGCATCGTTCACCTCCTCAACTCGCAGCCAGAACAAGTGGCCACGTTATCTGTAGCCGACTATATGCCGCAATGTTGATCATAGCCACGCGCTGGGGTTGGCAAGCACAAGACACGCGCTGAGTCCCAGACATTGTTATAGCTCGGCTATTGTCGTCATTGCAGCGATTGGACACGGGCCACTACCCGAATGCTTCTCGAGCTAGTAATTATCACGAGCCCAAATCGAGTGCCCACGCAATGCTCAGGTCGAATCTATGAACCGCATTCAAATATCGTCATATGGGTGTACTGCGGTCCCCACGTTACGTCATCAAATTTGCAAAGTAGAGATTGTATGAAAATGATCGCTTATGTCCTTGAAATTACACCACAAGAAAGGAGTTTCTTGGCCAGTGATGCGTTGCATGCAGCATCCTTGAGTCCCACTAGTACCAGTAAGTCTCGTGTAAAGTGAAAACATCTAATTGAATATCGTTGGCACCGCTCTTTAAGTATAAAGCGAGGTTCTACGAGTATATCGCAGTAGGATTATATCTCCGATTCAAGATATTTACGAACCTGGTTGGCGCCATCCGCACTGTCTTGGCAAAAGACGCTTTGAAAGCCAAGCCACTTGTTTTATTCAGGGATCTACAGGTTCGCTGTGTATTATTCGCCTATTTCTTGTACTCTGATTGTTTCTAGCATCGAGTTTGCTAGTGTGGTGTGCAAATCTTTAGCTGCAATTGATGCGCTGAAAATTTAAAACAAATACACAAGCTTTTTTTAATTGATTAAATTCTACAGACGATTTACACACGCGCCAGATAACGACCACCATTCCTGACCCTCTCTTGCCTTACCTAAATACCGAGCCACTGAAACAGTAGTTGACGATCCTCCACAAAGGAAAATGCTTAGGAGAAGGAACAGTAGAATCTAAAATGGCAAGAACCCAACCAGCAATGATAATGATGAAGTGAAGTAAACGAGATAAAAGAAATAAGAAAACAGAATGTTGGTTATGGCGGCGCCCATGCAGAGCTGCTGCATATCGTCAGTATTTTGAGCGAAGGCGTTTTAATGACTAAGCCTACATACTCCCAGCCTACAAATGTTATCAAGGCCAAGAGTTGCGCCAGATGTTTTACTGTTGCTTGAAATTTATGAAGAGATAGGTGCATAGCAGCTTGCTATGTTCCCTTAGCTCTTCACTTCTATTTGTGACATCGTTCTTAGGACGAAGCGTGTAATTGGTCTGAAGTCCTTGCCGAACACCGACGCAGCACGGTTTCAAAACTGCTAAGCCGCAGTGTTTTATTATTTTTTTTTCAGCATTTGTTTTTGGTCATATTGATGATTGTCGGCTGTTGTAAAAAATCTCAGCTTGAAATGTATCAAACAGCTTCAGTGAGAACATTTCTTTCGAGGCTCTCCTTGACTTCAAGCACTTTGAGACTGCACGCGAAGGAAAAAGTTTTGAGCTTGCACTTCGGCGTGCTTGCCCTCATAAAACATGCTCACACACAAAAAGAAAAAAAATGAGCAGACTTTGAGAAATAACGCGATTCATAATTTTGTATTTCCTGCGTTCGGTGCCATGAGCACCTGCGCTAGCCTGACAAAGGCTCGCAAAGTCAGAAATTACAAAGAAACGAGGATGAAGCGAAACATAATTGGAAAGTTGAGCGCTTTGTTGAAATGACTGCGGTTGAACACTTGCGAAAACATTCTGCACGCTTATTATCTTTTAGGCTGTCTGCATCCTGTCAGGTATCATCGAAAAAGATCCCCAACCCGTTTTATATCCTCCGCTGTAGACAACCAGACCCAAAATTTATACGCTCGACATTGCTAAATTTTCCATCAGATAGCGGACACAGACGAGCACATGTATCTTGCTTCTCTTTTCTTTTTCTTTTTTTGCCACCAAATGCAAAGTGCCGCGAGGGGCGTTTTGTAGTCGATTGGAGAGAATAAAAGAGTGCCGGGAGTGCCGTGCGGGCGTCAGTGCTCGCCAGCAGCTTCACTTGTCCCTGACTACTTTCGCGACCCTACGCATTAGCAGCAAGCATGCCCGTCGACCTCTACAACTTGTCCGCTGTGCGCGCCCTGCGCCCTGGTGCGCATGGTGGCCAAGCACATCGGGGTGGAGCTCAACATCAAGGAATTGAACTTCGCCGAGGAAGAACATCTAAGCCCCGAGTACCTGAAGGTAAACTAAACTTGTCCGGTCAGACCTGTGGTTGAAATTTGAATGGGCAGGGGCGATTGCAGTCACCGCTTTGAAGTGCACCCTTTTCTCACATTTCACGGCTAACCTCTAAGCCGGGGTCACACCACTTATACATCATAAAAAGGCAGTCATCAAACAAATTCGAACGACAGTCACCGAGAGATCCGTGCTTCGAATGCCGGTTATGGAAATGAGTTCAAGGAGACACTTGGAACGCGGCATTCGACCCACGAATAGTGCCGTGAATCGTGTGTGCAGACTTTCTTTTGTATGATACATGAGCAGTGTGACCCCGGCTTTACCCCGTCATGTCTCAGTTTAAAGGTCAATTCAAAATTAAAGATCCGTGTCGTTTTTTATCTTCTTTTTTAACACGGGCGAACTCGCAGTGTTTTAGAAATGTCGCCGCAATGCTGAAAATTTGGCATTGGTACTTCGCTCATCACGTTTTACTTCCATCCCCATGACCTGGCTGCAATGTTTATTAGTCGAGTCACACTATTGCGATTTCTTCCACTGGAAGAGGAAAACAATGCGCTTGAACGTTTTGTTAGGGAACTTAGTCAGTATTATAGCCCTTCAGATGCTCTTTTATAACATAGATAGTCAAATCGCTCAGATCACAGTATGTGGGATCTATTTTTCTGTTCGTTAAAATGATTCTATAATTACAACAGCGAGTGAGTAATAAGAGAAACGGATCTCCGTCCATTTCCAGATCAACCCGTTCCACAAGGTTCCAACAATCAGCGACGACGGATTTCCAGTCTACGAGAGGTATATCGCCAACATTTCCCCCAGTCACACCCTTACCGTGTCTTTTGCATAAACATCCAATCGCAGATTATCAACATGGCAATTTACGATGACGATGTTGCCCTCTGGGCTACCGCTCCTACTAATGCGCATACAGCATTATGCAGCGAACGCTCCAGCAAGGCTTAACAGCAGTAGCAAACGAAATATGAAGACCAGGTCTTACGCTTTCCGCCTTTAAAACTGCCGCACTTCAATATCATCCGACGGCCAGATCGTTTATATCATCGAAGGGACTGATGTGAGATGTGTCCGAACACGCGCCTATCTGGGGTTCCTGTTGGACGATCGCGTCTCCTGGCGCCCCGCGGTGAAGACAACCATCGTAAGGCGTCGCCGGCATCTCAACGTTATCAGAATGATTACGGGAGGTCGGTGAGGAACACCCCAGGCCATGATGATGCAGCTCTATAGAGGACTCACCCTCTCACGGCTGCAATACGCCTTGCCGCTGGTCCACACCAGCAACACAAAACCTTCGGCTAAAGACTCTTCAACGAGTCGCAATTCGTTTATGCTCGGGCTACAAGATGCTCCCCAAATATCCCAACGTTGGTGGAAGCCAAGGTCAATCTTGCTCGAAAATCACGGCAGGAGCTGACACTTCGTCACATTGCGAGACAGTCATCTTGACAATCAACCGGTCCACTCCTAAAGCGTTTTCATCAGCGTCCACTCGCCCACCTCGGGCATCTGGCAGCACAGTTTAGAGCACTCGTTGGTGACCCAGACATTATCTACACGACACCATCACCATACGCTCCACCACTAAACATCAATGAGACGCCTAAAAAGTAAACGGAACACAGCCCAACCTGTAGTCCGGAGCCTTGTTGAAGACCACGTATATAGAAACGTCCATCGCTGGTTGGCTGCGGGTATACACCGACGGCTCTGTGCTTCATAGCCGTAAGTCGTCTGCTGCTGCCATGTATACCCCGAGCCCAACATGACCTAGTCAGGGAGCTAAGTTCCTATAATACGTCGACAACTGCCGAACGTGTGGCACTTTGGCTTGTCCTTGACTCTCTTAGCAAGCCTTCCTCAATGTGGCAAAGCGTTGATCCTCCCAGACTCTAGGATGGCGCTGCAACAACTAGATCATGATGAAGACGCACCGCAATACGCTCGGTTCGTCATGCACGTAGAGAGATGGTTTACCAACAAAGGGCTGGCAATTAATATTTCAGTGGTTGCCTACGCACATTGGCATCTCGGGCAACGAGGCTGCTGACCGCCTCGCTGCAACGGCTCATCACCTTGATGTCCCAGTGATAACAGTACCTAAAATACACGAAGTCAAGCTACTTATACGATTGAGAAATAATCCTTCATCATCGGGACCCAAGGGTTTCTGGCGAAACACTTCTGTACGTGTCCCACCGAAGCTAGAACGAGCCAGAGCCTCCTTGCTGCACAAGCTTCGCACTGGACGTGCTTTCACTGCAAAAGCCCTCCACCGCATAAACTCTGCCAGCGACCCTGCTTCCCAACCTGCAATGGTCCTGAGGACTTTGACCATCTACTTTAGGACTGCGCGACTTTTACGAAAGAAGGATAATCCCTCTTCGACGGACTGCAGTACGCCGGCGTCGCACATGCCACTACAGAGGCAGTTCTTTTAGATGCGGAGCATCTCTTGCTCAGGTCTATGTCCCGCGGCGTCGGCGTCGGCGTCGTAATCCGCACTCGCACTACGCATGCGCAACTCTCCTCCTTCCCTCTCTCCAACATCTGCGCGTTACTCTCTCTCGCTCTCTCTCTCTCTACCAGCTGCGTGCACTTCCAAGCACTTCGCGTGCGTTCGCTCTTACTCACACTGCGCGCGCATGCTAACTCTCCTCCTCAAGTCTCTCTCCTTCAAGTGTGAATATAAGCAGCGGTAGCGCGCGTTCCCCCGGAGGAGTGCAAGGAGGATAGTTTTGGGTTGGTTTTGGGCGCGCGGGTCGCAGCGCCACGCCAGGGCTTTCCAGTGGGTGTGGGCTTTCCGCAACTCTGCGGCTGTCGTGTGCTAGCGTTTCTCGGCCCCTCGCGTCACTGCAGCCCAAATCCGGCCGGCCAAAAGAAATCACTCAAGAAGGGAATAAATTAATAACGATCCGCGATGCTCCGCATCACCCCATAATTCCCCTCTGGAAGATGGTGTAATTTTTTTCCCCGGGTCCGGCCGGGACCGCTTCTAAATCATTCGCTCGTCTCCTCACATTCTTGGAAGACACAGAACTGTTCGAGCGCCTATAAGCCACAAGTATCCGACCAGTGCAGAGTGACAAGTGACAGTCACCCACCCCTTCCCTTTGTCCTTGCCTCTCTCTCTCTTTCTTTTTTATTAATCTGTCCCTCCTCTAACCCATTCCCCAACCCTGAACTTACTCGCCCCCATTGCTAAGAGTGGCCAACTCTTTAGATTTTCCTTTTCAATACAACGCTTACTACTACGTTACGTAAAATTCCGAAATCGTAAATTTAAACTGAGACACAAAAAATTACATTCTAGGGATAACATGCGCGCCAAAAGCTAAGCTCTGAAGCAGCAAGAATGCACGGGCGCTCGCTGACATTCCGCTGAGTGCAAGGCCGTTGAAGGGTCGTTGCATTCAATTTTCACTTAGCGGAATCGTTAGAATTTTAAGCATGCACTGTTTTTGTTGTCATCGAGAAGTCGGTCAGCCTGCCCTCATTCGAGTGCGCGGCGTGGACTCAAATGCGCGCAACTAGCGTGACCTAAAAAAAAAGATGTCATGAAAAAAAGAAAAAGAATGAAACGCAGAACAGAAGACAAAACTACATCCAAAACGGCAGTGCGAACATAGTGTTTCGCATGGAGATTTCGCTCTTTCTCGACTGATGCTTTTGTTTCTTGGTTTAGTTTCCTCCGGAGGAATCGGGTATGAGAGAAGTAGCTTCTAAGGCCAGCTCACAGGCCCGTCATGTTGCTCACCTGCTGTACATTGACCGTCGCTTCCTCTCGTCATCGGCTACCCAAAACGTTTATCGAACGTAATTGTTCATAATTTGCAATTTAAGATTGAGTTCATCGATAGGTTCTTATAGAATATAGGTGTCTAGACTTGTTGCTTGCCATGTTTCTACAGATTCCTTTCAGTACAAAACGAAAAGCAGCCATACAAAGTCACAGGTGCCTTTGAACGTCAGCCACCTTCTCCAAAACCAGAAAGGCTATAAAACCAAACGCTGGAGAGAGCTCTGTCAAGTTAGGTGATAGGGTTCGGACACCTCCAACCATTCTCCCTGCAGCACGGCCGTCTGCCTTTACCTGCTGAACAAGTACGCCCCGGACAGCGACCTGTACCCGAAGGACCTGCAGAAGCGCGCAAGGGTAGACCAGGTCCTGGCAACGGTGACCAGCTTCGTGCAGCCTCGCTACTCGGAGTTCTACGTGAGTTAGGGGATCTACTTATCCGTCGCTGTACAGGTCCCATGTGCTCAGCTTACACTCTCAGAAGCTCCTGCGTGCATATTTCTCCACAATGCGTTGACTGGAAACTTACATTCAAGGATTGTGTGGTTTTGGACTGAATGATTAAGGCAAATGTGCGTTAGCGCACTCTCATTTTCGTTGTCAAATAAGGAACTGCGTTTTCTTATGGAGAATCCCACTGGTCGTTTCGGAGCGCGCCGGGATCAGTAGACTGGATCAGAGATGGAGCACGTGATCCGAACGGAGTCGCTCCGCCTCCGGATCCCCCGTGGAACATGCAGTACTCCTCCGGTATCGGCGGATGCCTTCCCATCATTCACCTTCCTGGGAATCCGCTTCCCGCGGTCCCGGATCTCGAAGCACATGTTTTCGCAATCGCGGCGCTAACACGTGTTCAACGCACGAGCGAGGTTAATCACGATGTGAAAGATGCGTGTCGATAAGCGATGTGCATCAGCGTAGCTCACTTGCCTCTTCATCGGAATACTCGTAAACGGTTTCCAAGTACGTCTCGATTTTCGGCCTCTCCTGCGGAAGTCCGAAAAGGCAATCGAGTTCTTACAAGACATACAAGCAATCCTGGTTGTCGTGCTGCTCGAGCCGCTGCTGCTGGAGGAGTTGCTCGAGCAGCTTGACGACGAACTGTCATCAAGCAGCGGCCGCAGTAAAGCGGGCGGCACAGGCGGCACTTCGCGAGCGGCAATTACGAATTCTTCCGAGGCAAGATCGCGAGATGCCTGGCGAGAAAGGAACTGACATTTGCCCGCCGAGGACTCGCCAGGCTGGTTTCCGGTAGAATCCGGCGAAATCGGCGGAGCGACTTCTCTCGGATCCGGATTCAGATCTGGAGTGGGAGCTGATCCAAAACGACGAGTGGAACACGTCCGTCTCAATCCCGATCACCCAGTGAAATAGATGCGCTTCAAGAGAGTCAATCCCTGCGCGCCTCAAAACAACCAGTGGAATTCGCCATTAAAGGAGTGGGAAGAGCCAGTGACAATGCTGTAGATGACACGTAGCCAGTACACGTATTTAAACCTTTTAGTTTTTGTGTTGGTGTTTTTCTTCCCTTGCTTGACTTTCTCTTCTTTTTTTTTGAGAAAAGGGGGGGGGGGTAGTATTTGCACCGGATGCCAACACGAATGCAGCTTCAGTTGTAAGTAGCACCGTGTTTGTGACTCTTTCTTGTCCTTGTCTTTTGCTCTAAAGGAAGAACTTACCAAAAAATAATTTCGGCCTTCCACGGTTTCACGCAGGGGTGGTTTGCCAACGTTTGACCGCGTCGCTGGGGCTCGCGTTGAGATACGACCGCCGATTCCCACGGCAATCGAGCGACAAAATTCGATTTCGACTTTCACATCATCACCCGCAACGTAGACGCAGTCGAACACTGCTGCGTGGACGTGACTTCACTGTCACTGTAACCGGGTATCTTCGTCAGAATACAATTGTATCGTGTAACTTACTTGCAGCGATAAATCTGAACAGGTGCGCTATGAACTCTGATAGGTTCTATAACAAGCTCGTGTAGACCCCGATAAAACAAATTATTACCTTCATCATTGTCTTTCTAGAGAAATTCCGCTATGCTAATGAAGAAGCCCACGGCACAGCAAGTTCAAGACCTGGAAGAGACCGCCCTCAAGGGCCTCGAGCATCTTGTGGGCGACGGCAAGTTCGCCGTTGGTGATGCGCTCACTCTGGCAGACCTCACCCTGGTGGCGCACCTCAGCTACTCTATAATGGTGAGTGGCCACCTCCCCAACCGATGAGGTCGTCCGGCGCACTCCAGTTTTGCCAATATGGCTCGCGCCTTCACTTGTGGAAAGCCGCAGTCACACTCATCATGCAAAAGACACGGTGTGCGCTGAAGGCAAGATGACGGAACTGTCCGCGGACACACCTCGGGCTTGAAGCGTGCTCCAAGTTTAGAGGCGGTTTTTTTTTTTTCTTAAAAGCGAAAGTTTTATTTGTTTTATCGTTCAGTTATCCTTTAACGTCCTTGAGCGAAAACACGTCGGCGACACGAAAGGTACCAAAACGTTTACGTGACCACTAAGGCGAATTAGAGGCAACGGAATTTAGAAGGATGACAAAGCGAATTAGGAGGAATCAAAGTGAATTAAGAGTAATTAAAGAGAAGTAAGAGTAATCGATGAAAATTGAGGACTATAAATGTAATTAGGAGGAATCAAAGTAAATTAAAAGGAATTAAATTCGAAACAAATTAAGAGAATGTAAAAAAAATAGATTGTGAAAAATAAGACATCGTGAAACAAAGTAAATCATGTTTCTTTCTTTAATGCCGCGGTGCTTGGGCCTTCGCCTTCAAGTCGACTTTGGGATAACATAAAAGACGTTGTGTTTTGTATGACCAATGTTATAGTAAGACAAGGAAGAAGCTCAAACAATGTCTGCGCACTGTCTTTTGTATGATGCATCAGCAGAGCGGCCGCGGCTTGAGTGTTTTCCTTCTGGCTTAGACTCTGAAGGGAAGCTGGACATTTAGAACCTTTTTTTTTTTAATCGACACGGTTGAATATAAAAAGGATAATAAGGAAGCATGTCCATTTGTTTAATTATTTACAGACCAGTGCTTTTAGTGAGAAGGATGAAACGTTTCTTATTATCGCTGCGCAGCCCCAATAAAGCTGTGACGTCATTAAGAAAGCGAGCGAACGAACCATAAAGCAATGAAGCGTGAACGGAGGAAGGCAGTTGTACTAAAATGGAGCTATAGTGTCGAGACCAAGCCCAGACACTTATGTGAAGTTGCCAAGCTGCGCGTGTGCGGGCAAACGACGACATGTCGTAGGTCTGTTTCATATATCCCTAATATCGGGGTTGTAGACGGTGCGTTTTTCAGCGTCAAGCTGCCATTATACAGACCGATAATAAAAAGATAACGCGGCAATGCTCGACGTTGATCTAGAACAAGGTGTTGTACGTAGTCACTGCCAGCCTAATGAAGGCTGGGCGTGTCCCGAGTAGCTTCTGACCGTTCAGCAGCCGATGTGATTGCAGCATGGGCCGATAACAGTGCCGAAGAACGAACAACGGAGGGTGTGGACATATTAAGTCACACCCTGCGTTACTTTGGCTCTCAATGACTATGCGGAGAGCAAATCGTCTGCTTCTTGCGTGAGAGTTGCGGTGACGTCACAACGACGATGAGCTCTGATTGGCTTTGATTAAAAGTATAGTGAGTAGACCTGAATGCTACATGCCTCGAGGTCTACCCCTACTATTTTTTGTCTCAATCAGCCAATAAGAGCTCGGCGTTCTGGCATCATCGCAACCCCTGTCCAAGAAGCAGACACACTTGCGCTCTGCGTAGAACCTGCGGAATAACAGACGGTAAAAGTCTCGTGTTGTACCACTCTGTTTCGCAATGTAATCACAAGAATGGGTTTGAAAGCGGAAGGTGGCGTCACGGCTCTTTCGTATGCAGCGGGTCTATACACCCCTCAGGGAACATCCGCAACAGTCCGGTAATTTTGCAAAGCTTAATGAGAAGGTCCATGTCAAATCCGGCTCAACGGTATACTCAGACAGTGTCGTTTTCTTCCATTACAGATGCCCGTTTTCGACCGCAAAAATTTTCTAAACTGGTTTCCTACTACGAACGCGTGTCAGCCCAGCTGCCGTACTTCGCCGAGACCGAGACTATCACCGAGGGGCTGGCGCAGACATGGTCGGCCTTGAAGTGAAGCCAAAACCCCGAGCATTGCTCTGGCCATCCAACTCGAAGCTGCTCCATGTCGGAATAAAATACCGATATGATCGTCTCGTATCCAGGTTCTTTCTGATTCTACACAGAGATTGCGTGGCTGGCACCTAACCGCATCCGGTTCTCACTCCAGTGGGAGAAGCAGAAGACGCGAGTGCCAGCGGAATGCAGCGCTCGTCTCCTCACTGAAAATAGAGCCAAGTGTCATCCGCGCGTCTTGCTGAGTAGAGGGCATGGTGTAAGATACACTCTTTAGGTGAGGACACGGCGGGGCTGAACGCGCGGCGCGAGGAATCAGATAGTGTTCGTTCGACGGGCATCCCAAAGGCTGCATTATTCCGCGGCCACCGTGCCCGCGGCTGACAGTGTCGCCGGCGGCCAAACGGTGAAACTCTGTGAGAGCGAAAAAAATGATCTCGTTGCCATGACACCCCGGTACACAGTGGTCTTTCTGCACGAGCGACAACCTCACTGGAGCTCTGCGCGTGTAGAGCATGAGGCGGCACGAGCCGTCTTTGCCGTTCCCACGGGTCGACGAGTCATCTGCCGGCGCCGCTTGAAACAATAGTGAGAGAGAGAGAAGAGAGAGAGTTAAAAGCGAACTTTATCTGCACTGCGTGAGGAGCGCGCAGTCCTCACCTGAAGAGTATTATCTTACATCGTGCCCGCGGCTGATAATGTCGCCGGCGGCCAAACGGCGAAACTGTGTGAGAGCGAAAAAAAATTTATCTCGTTGCCATGACACCCCGGTACACCGTGGTCTTTCTGCACAGTGACAACCTCACTGGAGCTCTGCGCGTGTAGAGCATGAGGCGGCACGAGCCGTCTTTGCCATGCCCACGGGTCGACAAGTCATCTGCCGTTGCCGCGTGAAACCATAGTGAGAGAGAAAGAGAGAGTGAAAAGCGAACTTTATCTGCACTGCGCGAGGAGCGCACTGTCCTCACCTGAAGAGTATTATCTTACACCGTGGTAGAGGAGCGAGTTACTCCTGCGGGTCACACATCACGTGCATAGAGACACCATATACTGTAAATAAGCATTTGGTGAACTACTTTTGTGTGTCTCTTGGAGAATCATGTGGGGTGGTGCTCTACAGTTCGCTGGCCAACCACCTTCACTGAGTGGAATGACTCACATTTTTTAAACACCACGCAAGCCAGGGGCAGTCTGCTCTGATATCCGCGAGAAACCGGAGGCGCGCGAACGCGACAGGTGGCAACAAGTGTGAACGGCTCCTTCTTTTTCCGTCCAGTAAATTCGCTCGGCGAAAAGGGAGTCTTTCGCAGGTGTGAACGTGGCCTAAGACCGACCCCAGCCGACGGTTCTACCAAGTGCGTCACTTATTTCAGAATAAACCAATCAAGCGTAGTGAAGCCCCGTCCCTGTGATTTTTCCTGTGTGTGTTAGCCGGTGATAGCAGACGGTAAAAAGACGCCGTGACGAAGTACTTTGACGCAGCTTGATTGGCGCCATCAGATGCTATAGCGTTGGCTGCTGTCGGACATGATAAACGTTTTGTCTTGCCTGTATAGACCTTTGCAGAAATCGCCTCCTGCGCGCTGCCATCTTTGTCTGCTGAGCTGTGGAACGCCTTCCAAGCATGCGCTGTTGATCTGCCGTGCGGTATATCGGACGCTGCGCATGCGTCCACAGCTCAGTGACTCAGCATTTTTTGCTCGGTCGCTTCGTTCGAGACTCCCGCTGGAAAGGTCTATAGACAACACCACCTAGACAGAAGGCCTCCGCATGGTCTCCCGCCCTCTATGGAACGTCATCAGAGTCGGATCGCGCTAACTCGGCTATTGGACCCGAGTCCGACCTTCGACGCGCTGATTGGACACGAGTCCCAGCCGAACACTGACACAGCACTCGTGGCCAATCTCAAGCCCCGATCGACTTGACTGTGATGACGCGTGCGGAGGCCTTCTGTCTAGGGGTGTTGGTATAGACCAACACGCGGCCCTGACGTCACGCAGCTGCGGTGGCGCTGTCGACGGCACTGCGCATGCGCAGACGCTTCACGCGAATTTTGTTTCTGCGCACACGCGCAGTGCCCACACACCTGGTGTGGGCAAACGCGAGCTTGTTTGTAAACAGCGTGATAGCCTATAGACCGTTTTACCAAAAGAGGGCAAAAGAAAAAAGTGGAAAGGGCTGCCTGTGCTTTCCTCCTTGCTGGGTGGTTAAAGGAAGGAGCGGAAGATCAGGATGAACAACTTTGACGCGTGTGTTGCTCTTAGTTTGCTTGTTGTATCACGGTTTCTTATATTTGGTTACTTCCAAAATTAACTAGAGCTAACGAATTCAATGACGACAATCCCCTGCTCATTGGGACACCATTGTTCGGTAATAGGCTGCACGAATAACGACCGAAAGAGCAGTATACTATCCGAGGACCTCTGTATTGCGCACGGCAACCTACAAGGCAACTGGTGCTGCAATGTCTTCAAACTTCATTGCTTTCCAAATGACCAAGACCTCCGGCAGCAGTGGGTTGCGTCCGCAAACTGTAAATACCTTTCCAGATTCGAGTGTGCCCGGAGTGAGCTCAAGTGTGTTACGTTCGCAAAGTGGATACAAGTTTTTTCGTGGGAATCACTGTTTCAGCTCGTAACTTTTCGGTTACTATTACTTGCAGGTGGCGCTGATATTTTGCCGTGGTGACATTGACTCGTATTTTATCGTCTACAAAGTTTAGTTGAAGGCTCATTTCCGCCACCGGGTGTTGATCGAAATTGTCGAAAACATATTTTTATTGGGTTTCTTTAATCGCGATCTCACGAGCGATAGCAGAGAGACATGAGACTTACGAGGGGCGTTCATAAAGTGGTTCGTATTATCGGCAAAAAAAAAGTTAAAAAAAACTAAACAAAACAGGCATCAACATGACCGCGCCGTCCCTCTAGTTTTCCGCACATTATAAACATCGCATGCTATAGTAGCTGGGAACGCTGCTAAGGAGCCGAAATCAGAATGGCACCGCCCGTCGACGTCAAGCACATGCAGTGATCAGTTTTTTTTCATTTCCAGCAGAAGCCAATGCCAAGGATATTCATTCCAATCTGGGGAGCATTGTTCCGGGGACAACACCCCAGTTTATGACACTTTGGTTAAATGGCGCAGATGTTTCCAGTGTGGCCAAATGAGACGCAAGCATTTCCAAGGACGGCGACCAAGTGATTGCTGAAGTGGAGCGATTCCTGCACACTCAAAATGAGGCGTTCTATAACAATGGCCTTCCCGGCATGTGGTGCATCGCTGGAAAAAGTGGGTAGCTTTTGGTGGCGAACATGTAGACAAAGTCTCAACTCCTACTCGAGTTTGATTGCTGAATCTCTATTCCTTCGTGGCAATAATACGGAACTTTATGAACGCCCCTCTTATGTGGACCATCGCCAGCACTTCAGGGTTTTCCTTATTTCCGTGAACTAGTACAATGCGCAGCTGGAAAGAAAACTTAAATTCCCTATTGCCGAAAACAAGCTCATGCATCGATTTTGAATCATTGAATCACTGATCGACTCGCCCCGAAAAATGGGCCCATCTTGACTTTGCTGTTATTAGTTCTCGACAAGAGGACACAAATGTCGACAAGGGGATCCTCAGTTAACACTTTTATAAATATCTGCAAACCGCAGTGAACGCGCTTTCGATCGTTCCCCTGCAAGGCTTTTATTTCTGCGCGTCAACCTGTTCACATTATATTTCATTGTTCTGGGTGACATGAAAACGCCAAACATATTCTCGATCCATTGCGTCTAAAATCCCCCCCCCAAAAAAAAAAAAGAGAGAAAACTCAGCGGAGTTTTTAATTTGCTGCTAACTTATACAGTATTTTGAGTACTACATCCGATTTCTATTGGTGACTTTCCTCCGCCGCTTCCGCTTGTGTGTCTTCCTCGGAGACCTAGAGGGTGCTCGTCGCGTGGTTCCGGACAGCCACTCACAAGCTCTCTTGGCTGTCAGTCAATCGCTCAAGGCCTCCGTAGGGAGCCTTCATGTGCGCTTTGCTAGGGTGATGCCACCCTTTCTAATACCACTCGCCGACAAACCAACAGCAGCCATTTTGGTTTGTGTAATCCGTGGGGCTTATAACCCTCCCGGAAACAAGCACACCTTATCTCACTAGGTTCGGATTAGCATTTTCCCCTTCGGATGGGGAGGAGCCGATGGACACAAAGGCCACTTTCCGGCGCACGGGGGAAAATAGGAGAGGCACAAATGGCGGTGGAAGAGGGTGTGGGAAAGGGAAACAGGCACTGGAAAGGAAAGGATACGAGAGATTCGTGGCAGGACAGGTGGACAGGCCCAACAGATACGCCATTGGCGGGTGGCGTGTGACGCGTAAAGTCTGACGAGCACCGGAGGTCGCACGAAAGTAGGAGAGGCGAGGAGAGTGAAAGCCGTGATGTTTGCGCGGTGAATATCCAAGCAGAAGACGGGCTGCCGCGCTTCCAGCGTTTAATCATACTCGTATGGTGGAGAAGTGTCACCTCGCGCGTTCTGGAAGTATCCTGTTTGGGACTGACCCCACAGTCAGAAATCCGGCACTTTAGAGCACCCAACCAGCGCACCCAACGCAGGAGCGGCGCCCCAAAGAGCATTTTCGCCGACGTTTCTAACCACTTTGCATGGCCGCCGAAACTACCGCTCGATAGATGGCGCTAAAGTAGTCAAAAATGGCGCTGCCCACGATGAAACGGTCTCGTCGAAGCAAACGCACGCGCCGTGCGTTTGCGTTAGCAGTGCGGGCTTCACGCTGCGCATACGCGTCGTCGCCAGGGCCCATCCAAGACGCAGTTCGAGCTTTGAGCACGCTCGGTGTGGAACACGCAGCCAAACGCTCGTTTGCCCAGCAGAAAGAGCGTAAAGCACACCTTCTCCAGAGCTCCGCAAGACCTGGCGGATACAGAGCCCGTGATGATGTCTGATACCAGCGTCATGAACAACGATGACGACTATGACCCCTCGTATGCTCGATATTGGACTCATAGCAAACCGTTAACGTGTTCCGCGTACCGCACTACCGGAGCCTTTGGAGCATGTTTTTAAAGGTCGACCAACGAGCAGAAAAAAGGAAGCTTACTATCCCCTCTCCTCAATTTCTTCTCGCCGTTTTTTCCGCAACAGGAAAGAACAGAAAGAGACCCCTCCCTTTTATGTCGGCGTTTAGGGTTAGAAAATATTAGGTGTGGCGGCCAGTTAGCAAACACACAAAGAAATGAAGAAGCCGCGCCTCCCTTTCTTCCCCACTTCCCTCTTCCCTGACGCTACCTCTTCTCGTCTTTGAGCCTCGGACTCTTGAAGCACCGACAGTGGGGCTGGATGCTACGTGCTCGTCGGACCAGTCATACACTTATCTCTTCCCACGTGGTTGCGTCACCGCCCAAACCTACGTGCAGAGAGCGGGGTCGGGCGGCTGGAATGGTCCGGCCAGCGGGTAGATCTCACCGCACCGTCGGGTTTGGCCTGAACAGGGTATAAACTAAAACTGAAGAAAGCCAAGCCGCTATTCTTCTCGCATGCTGGCATCTGCTTGCCCCATCGGGTTCCTCACGTGGTTCGTTCATTTCAACAACTGTCTAGAAAGCACTGTACATCAACAACCGACACGATAACATCAAGACAGCTTTTTTTTTCTTAACGATAACTTTTTTTTTCTGTCCGATGTCTTCTATTCTAAATATCTCGCAGTTTTTTTTTTACCTTTTTTTTTTTATTAGAGAACGAAATATGGATTTTTACTGTTTCAGCAACCGCATCAAATACTAGAAACTGACTAATTTTTTGCGAATAACTAATTTTGACAAATTTCATGATTTCAAAATACTTGAAAAAATTAATCACGCAAATACATCACTCTATCGCAACCAGTACATAGCGAACCACTTCCAATCGTAAACATGTCGTGCCCACTAAATATTCCCGAAATTCATACTTAGCGAAATCCACGAAATT
>JAZHYW010024840.1:0-26829 GCA_037355805.1 Ixodes ricinus | reverse complement strand
GCCTTCGACGAGCTCAAACGAATTAAGACTCCAGACGCCTCCGATGCTCGGCGTCATTCAACCAACTTGCAGCCATCTATATTCACACGGATGCAAGTAATACAGAACTTGGCGCGGTACTCGTCCAACTTCAGAAAAATGAGGTAATCGGCACAAAAATAGTAATTGCCTATTCCGGTCGGTCGCTCTCCAAAGCCGAGAGCAATTACTCAACGACCGAGAAGAGATGCCTTGCCGCCGTCTGGGCGATAAGCAAGTTCCGCCCGTACCTGCACGGAGACCTGTTTTGAGTGGTCACAGACCACCACTCGCTTTGTTGGCTCGCAAACCTGAAGGATCCCTCCAGGTCGTCTCGCGCGGTGCAGTCTTCGACTTCAGGAATTTGACGTGAGTGTGGTCTACAAGTCCGGTCGCAAGCACGAGCGACGCCGATTGTTTGCTGAGGGCGCCCATCGAACTAGCGTCTGAGCGAAATGGCAGCAGCGACGACGATGACGTTTTTGTAAGCGCGATGACCGTAAACAACATGGGCAGCACTTCAACAAGACGATCCTGAGCTGCGTGCACTCATCGAGCATCTCGAGGGACGAGGAGTGCAGTTCCACGAGTCTTCGCTCGAGACCTGACAACCTTCGCTGTTCGAGAAAGCGTACTGTACAAAGAAAACTCCTGCGGCACCAAATCGACGTGACTGCTGGTTATCCCTGCTAGTCTTTGAGCGAGAAGTTTTCAAGCGTGCCATGACGATCCGACGGCGGGACACCTGCACGGATTGGAGAAAAATACTACTGGCCCAA
Organism: Ixodes ricinus; assembly: GCA_037355805.1. NCBI lineage: Eukaryota > Metazoa > Arthropoda > Arachnida > Ixodida > Ixodidae > Ixodes > Ixodes ricinus. Next base: position 26,032 of record JAZHYW010024840.1, on the reverse strand, counting down.
GCTCCCGAAGACTGTCCTCCTCTAGGTCCGATCGTGCCGTAAATGCCAACGACGCAAGAAACCACAGACGAAGCCGGCAGGACTCCTGTAGCCGATCACTCCCCGACTACGCCGTTCCAGCAGGTCGAAATAGACTTGCTTGAACCGTTCCCACCATCGACGAGAGGAAACCGGTGGATCATCGTCGTGACTGCTTACCTCACAAGGTACGCCAAGACCAAAGCCCTTCCATTGAACGCTGTGGTGAAAGTCGCCGGATTATTCGTCCAATCCATCGTCCTTAGGCACGGTTGCGTGTACCCGATCGCCTGGGCCCCCAACGCGGCGAGGGAAAAAATGAGGGAGAGGAGGACACCTTAACGATAGACACCCTAGCAACGGCGCTCACACAGGATTGGCTTGCTCGTGGAGATAGACGCTGCCGCCGTCAACATAGGCAGCGGTTACAACGAGTGTCCGAAGCGGTAGCGTAGCTTAGGTGGTAAGCTGTCAGCCTCATGCGCAGCGGACCCCTGTTCAATAAACAATATGGGCTTGCTTTTGTTTTTTTCTCAGTCATTATATTTTGTCAAAGCATTTGGCAATATTTACGACATTTATCTTTTTACCATTAACACTGAAAAATACGAATGTTGTCGACGAAACTTTGCTGAACTAAATGGTTATGTGACTCCCTTTCCGGAGGTGTATGGGGGACAGCAAGGCTTAAGTTCTCGGCTGGACGCTTCTTCGCGGCGTCCAGCCGGCAACCTAAGCCCTGCTGTTCGAATCCGAGTGGGTTAATATTTCTGTCGCGAGCATCTGCCCATTACAGAGTGGGTTAATAGTTCCGTAATGGGCAGCCGCAGACTGTCGCCGCGAAGCGGCGTGAATGCAGGCGTAACACGCTACCGAGTGATACACGCGCCGTCCGAATCCGAAATCCAAGTTCCCGCGCGTTGCCGAGCAGCCAATCCGGCGTGAGCGTCGTTGCTAGGGTGTCTATCGTTGCTAGGGTCTCCTCCTCTTCCTCTATTTTTCCCTCGCCGCGTAGGGGGGTTCAGGCGATCGGATATACGCGGCACGGTGCCCCCAAAGTACTGATTACAGAGCAAGGGCCGCCGTTTTTGGCACAGCTAACTCAAGAGACCCTCCGGCTCAGCCAGACCAGCCATGGTCGAAGGACGGCGTACCATTCGCAGACGATCGGGCTGACGGAACGGTTAAAAAAGCTGTCAGGAATAGCGGGTGTAGGGGTACACCTCTTGTCCCATATGTAATACCCGAAAACAACAATTCGACGTTCAGTCCACCGATGTCGAACCGACGATAACAACTTTCGTGAGCGGCTTAATAGTCGAGCAATGCTACTTACTTAAATAACTAATTTACGCATTAAAGGCTACAGTGAGACAATCAAGGTTTTTTTGGCCGGATTGCAAAACCTCAGTGTTTTTTTTGTAGTCTTTGATACGCACATTAGCTATTTAGTACGTTATATCTAACAGCTATCAAGCCGCTCGTAAAAGTTGGCATCGCCAGCTCGACGCCAGTGGACTCAACGCCGAAATGTATAGTTTTGGGGTGTTACATATGGGACAAGGGTGTACGCCTCTACACCCCTATTTCTGAGAGTGAAGAAGACCCTCGCCGACATGAACGCCATGTACGTTGACGTGAATCATAAGACGTGGGACGAAGTCTTATCCTACGCCACATTTGCCTACAACACGGCAGTTCAAGAGATCACTGGAGTTACACCTTTCCAGCTGGTACATGTCGGAAAGTAACGACCATGCTGAACGCAATGCTGCCCCACGAGCCAGCTGACGATTGGAGCGACGACGCCCAGGTGGTTGCTCAACGGGCTGAAGATGTCTGCCAACTAGCCCGACTCCGGATTCAAGACCGGCAGCGTGTCGACGCTGGCCGCTACAACCTTCGTCGTTGGGACGTTCACTTCCAGCACGGGGAAAGGATGTGGGTCTGGACACCCATTCTTCGCCGCAGCCTCAGCAGAAAACTGTTAAAACGGTGCTTCGGACCGCACAAGGTACTTTGTCGCCTCGGGGAGCTCAACCACGATGTGGTGCCAGATGTAAGGCAAACATCATCACGACGCCAACCACGACCCGAGGTGGTTCACGTCGATTCAACTCAAGCCGCTCTACGCTTGGTAGCGCTGGGGACTTTTTGTTTTCCAAGTCTTTTAACCTACCATTATTTTGTTTTGTTTTATGTTTCATCGGGGCGATGCGCTTGTAAGGGGGAATAATGCCGCGTGCATGATGGAGAAGATACGCCTCTCCGTTCATCTAGAAGGTTCGCGTATACTCTTACCCCGAGTGTAAAAGACGGGCACGTAGCCAGGATTTTGTTTCGGGGGGGGGGGGGGGCGCCCATGACAACATGCTGTATGAGGGGGAAGGGGGGGGGCCCATGCCCCCCCCCCTGGCTACGTGCCTGGTAAAAGATAAGGAGGCCAGAAGGACCTTACCTTCAGTCTCGCCCTAGCTCTTCCCCGAACATTCTAGGTGGAAAATTCGTGATGGCGGTAGTATATAAAGAGTCGAGCGCCGTATTGCCGATTCATTTACTGATCCTCTCTCGCGATAGCCAGCTGTTAGCCGACGCAGCGTCGCTCGCTGCTGCCGCCGTCGGCGCTGGCTGAAGCTTTCTCGACATGCGTTCTTCTTTCTGGTTTCTGGCGCAAGTTCGCCCCATTCAATCTTTAGTTCATTCTGTTTCCTGCTGCCTCACCGTTTGTCATTTGTGACTCTGCTGCGCTGTCATCGAGCGACGCAGCAGAGGCTGATTGCACTATTTCTCCACGGGGCGCTGTGCCGTCTGGGCTGAGAAGCGCTCCGATAGAAAACCGAAACTTGAAAACCAGTCGAACTTGTGCGGTTTTTCAGAAAGCCGTAAAATGCTTCGCGTGCCTTCTATCGGTCTGAAATTTGTTGATTTAGTGTTTTCGATAATGCTGAGCAATTTTCTAATTAAAACCATGCCCTTAAACACAATATTAAAAGAGTTAATTACGCAAAAATAATTAACAATCTTATTATTTCGGACTTTAACAATTTTCCTAAATAGGCCCCTGGGCCAGGACCAAAACGATAGAAGACTTTTTTGTTGCGACGCGTAGTTTTCGCAATATCGAATTTGTCCACCTTTCGTGAAACACCCTGTATATATATATATATATATATATATATATATATATATATATATATATATATATATATATATATATATATATATATATATATATATATATATAAATTAGTTTCACGAAAGGTGGACAAATTCGATATTTCGAAAACTACGCGTCGCAGCAGTAAAAAGGCTTGTGACGTTTTGGTCCTAGGCAAGGGGCCAATTTATTAGAATTATTAAAGTTCGGGATAAATAAGCTGTTAATTATTTTCGCGTAACTAAATTTTTTAATATTGTGTTTAAGAGCATGGTTTTAATTAAAAAATTGCTCAGCATCATCAAAAAACACTAAATCAACAAATTGCCGAAAGATAGAAGACACGCGAAGCATTTTACGACTTTCTGAAAAACAGCGCAAATTCGACAGGTTTTTCAGTTTCAGTTTGCTATCGGAGCGCATCTCGGCCCTGGCGGCAGCGCGCCCTGTGGAGAGATAGTCCAACCAACCTCTGCTGCGTCGCGCGATGACAGCGCAGCAGAGGTTGGTTGCACTATCTCTCCACGGGGCGCGGTGCCACCGGGGCCGAGATGCGCTCCGATGGCAAACCGAAACTGAAAAACCCATCGAATTTGTGCTGTTTTTCAGAAAGCCTTAAAATGCTTCGCGTGCCTTCTATCGTTCTGCAAATTGTTGATATAGTGTTTTTTGATGATGCTGAGCAATTTTCTAATTGAAACCATGCAATTAAACACAATATTTAAAAAGTTAATTATGCAAAAATAATTAACAACGTAATTATCCCGGACTTTAATCATTTTCCTAAGTGGGCTACTGGCCCAGGACCAAAACGACACAAGCCCTTTTTAGAGCGCATCTCTTAGGCGCCCGTTTCCGGCTTGAGCGGCGTCGGCATCGGCGTAACCGCGCGGTGCATTATGGGAAGTGTCCCATAATGCACCGCGCGAGCTCCCTCCTGAACACGTGACCTCAGGGAGGGGGGTCACGTGAACCCCCAGGTCACGTGACCCCCTCTCCCCCGAGGTCATGTGACCCCCCGAGTTCATGTGACCCCCGAGGTCATGTGACCCCCCCAGTTCACGTGACCCCCTCCCCCCGAGGTCATGGGACCACCCCGGAGGAGATTGAAGAATGAGGGGAGGAGGAGGAGGGGTATACCCTCCCCTGAGTACCCTTCCCTCCTCCTCCTCAAGAGCTGCGCTCCAATTCGGCGTTACAGGGTGTTGTAAACGGCTTTCAGTTTTTTTGTTGCGACGCATAGTTTTTGAAATATCGAATTTGTCCACCTTTTGTGAAACACCCTGTATATATATATATATATATATATATATATATATATATATATATATATATAGTGTTCGGGTGGATAAGGTCACGTGGTGCGCCGCTGGCGCTCGTTTTTATTGCCGAAGCCGCCGGCAAGGACTCACCGACGATTGACCACGCGAGTTCGCCATTAGCTAAGACGTTGCTTCTGGCAAGCCGTCATCGGTGTTTATTGAAGTTTTCGTCGGTACTAACAAGCGTGCTTCCTGTTCTGGATCGAGATATATTTTCTGCCTCGTCATTCGTCGATCTCTCTCTCCGTATATTTGACTGATTGGCTTGCCAAGCCAAGTACTATGCGAGATGGTAGACTCGAGTATCGTTCACAGTCTTTCGTTTGCTTAAGACGGAGCTCTTGCGATTTCTTACGACTGAGAGAACACACTGGCACTCTGGCGCCATCTATGAGCTGACACTGGAACTGCCTTTCCCTGCAGCGAAGGCCCCGCGGTATTCGCGATATCGAATATACGTGAGAAATCGTACTTTTAAACATGTGCAAATAGGTTTTCCAGCCAAAAACAAAGAAATGATGCGCGAAAAAAAAAACATGCGGAATTTGCAAGTGTTAACGGCTTTACAATAGATGGCGCCAGCGTTCTCTCGTACTAAGGAATTTTATGAGACTTGCGGTAGTAAATGTCGCATCTGTGTGAACCAAGCTTTAAGCGAAAGCATCATAGCAGGAAGTCTATCTGGTTGTAAATGCATAATGTTTATAACGCGGTATGATGTGACCTCGCGCGCTACGTGGAATTATATGCACTAAAGCCGTTACCCGCACACCGGAGCTTCGAATCATTCCTCGCTCATAATTGCTGTCTCAATCTTTTCGAACAGGTGGTTAATGCCGGAAACCTTTTAAAGTACGCCTTTGGATTCTACGGAAGCATAGTGGGTGAGTAAGAGGCGGTCAGTATTTTGTATGCCATTCGAGCTAAACGTCGTAATTGCCATTTTATTTTGCAATTACGACGCTCCAGTAGTCAAATCAAATAATTAAAAAAAACACTCGGGATTTTAAAGGTGAATGCATCCAAGCTCTCATAGCTTTATCGAGTTTGAAAACTTCTGCAGGCTGGTTCGCAGAATTGCGTTTGAGTGCGACCAGGTTTGTTGTGGCAATACCACGTATAAGACAAGGCCTGAGCACTATAGATCATTGTTAGTGGATTTCGAGACTGATAAATGTTGAACTACACGGCTACTTCTGACCACTTACGACGAGAAATTTCGCTGGCACACTGGCGCTATCCATCAGTTAGACCTGAAACACTACCAATATACGTATCTGCTAAAAAAACAAACAACAACAACCAAAAACATGGTTGGAATTTTTTTTTTTGGTGGGGGGGGGGCGATTGTTGTTTTTAGTTGGCTATTGTTTTTGCTTGTTTTTGAGGACCCGCAGTCTGCAGCACGTATTCTAAAAAACTCACCGCCGAAGGCCAACTGCGGTACCTCGTGAAATTTACTTACACGGGATCGACACGCTTTCCTGATCCCTTAGGTGAAAAGAAAGAACACTTGTTCCTCAAGGAAATGACAAATCTGCCGAAGGTATCGTAGGCGCTTCTTCACGACGACCCACTTGAGCCGCCTGGTCCATATAGCTGAGGACGACTTAAAACCTATACGTGTCCTCAAACGCGTTCAGCTACTTCGTGAACGGCAAGGCATCGGCGTCGGGCACCTACCTTTCCCAGGCGCCGCAGATACGCGCCGAGCTCCCCCACGAGGGTCGCCGAGCTGGGCCTTGGTTTTAGCGGACAATTTTCCGAAAGTTGTTATAACGCTTCCTTCAGCGCGAGGCGATGTCTCTGTAATGCAGAATTTTCTAATGGTTTAACTCGATTGCCCCGGTAATCAAGGTTTCTTTCACAGACTACGAAAATTAAAAAGCGCGAAAGACAAGGACAAGAGGGAGACTACACAGGACAAGCGCTTACTCGCAACTGACGCTTTAATTCGGAAGATGAGGAAGACGAAGACATTAAAGAACCTTACGTTAAATGTTACAAATATTTATGAGAAAGGAGTGAAAGGATCTGAAAAGACTGAGAATTAAAAAAGGCAAAAAAGGAAATTAGTAAAAACAAAAGGAAATGGTGGGCATGATTAAAATAACAGATTAAAGTAACAGCCCCCGACAAGCTAAAAAAGCTCTGCCCAAAGTCAACACCGCACACAAAGCCTGACAAATGCAGTGTTAGGCACTGCAACATATACGTCAACTGTTGCTGCGGAGTAGTGTATTTGATCCCGTTCACCTGTGGGAAGGTTTATGTGGGACAGTCGGGAAGATGTATCAACGTAAGGCTCAGAGAACACGCGCTATCTCTACAATCCTCTCCCTCGGGGCATCTCGCTCTACATGTGAGGGACTGTGGATGCGCCCCGCTACTGTCCAGCACAAAGATCCTGAGGAGGTGTCGAAATAAGCGAACTCAAGAGATTCTTGAGGCTGAAGCCATTGCGACCAAAGGAGACGCCTGCATCAGTGCTCCATCGGTGACTTTGTCATCAAAAGAATTAAAGTACATGAAATATTTTCCTTAGATATTCTTAATTTGCTTTACCTTCCTCTTTTTTCTTAATTTTTTCACTGTCATTTTTTCACTGCTACTTTATTCATGCCCACCATTTCCTTTTGTTTTTACTAATTTCCTTTTTTACCTTTTTTAATTCTCAGTCTTTTCAGTTCCTTTCACTCCTTTCTCATAAATATTTGTAACATTTAACGTTAGGTTCTTTAATGTCTTCGTCTTCCTCATCTTCCGAATTAAAACGTCAGTTGCGAGTAAGCGCTTGTCCTGTGTAGTCTCCCTCTTGTCCTTGTCTTTCGCGCTTTTTAATTTTCGTAATGTTTAACTAACTAGGCCAAGAAATCATTTTGCTACAGTTTCTTTCACAGAGTACGGTGTCTCCTTGCATACGTGCAGTAATGGCCCGTTGTCGCTTATCGTTGTGCGTAGGTGCGTGTCGGTCGAGACGCCATATCCTCGCGTTTGTGGCGTTGCGCCATCTTTCGGCAGCACATCCAAGTAGACTATAGCACCGTCTGCTAATTCTGCCGTACTACGATCACCCATTCTCCGCGGTATCGGTGGCGTCGCTTGTCTCGAGATAATTGAAAGATCTTCACTTGTGACATTTTGTTCGTGCCAATGCGCATTGGCCACTTAAATTCACGATACAGGGCATTTCTGGAGCGTAGCTGTCACGCAATTTACTCGCTAGCAAACCAAGAGTCGTCGCGCACCCACCCAGACACAAGGTAAACATAGGAGAACCGAAAGTACTAATGCTAACGCATTAAAAAGAACGGTTGCCCATCCAGTACGATGGCTCATCCAAAAAACGTCTGGGACTCTTAAATGGCACGGTGTTTATGCTCGCTAAGGTTTTTATTTCTACATGACATATGAGAGCCCCAAACTACCCAGAAAACATTTTGCGGCTGAAAATTCGTTTTTTTTCGCCCCAAAACCGCCGATCGAGATCTGGCCGGTTTGAGTCGCGCTCCCTCTCTTCTTTGTGGTCACGTGCCATTTTCTATGGCTAAGACACAACCACCAAATATAATCATACTCGTGAATCATCAAAGGCACACACAATATAAAAAAGAAAAAAATATTATACCCATTTTTTGTGGCTTCTAAGAAGCTGCAAATATGTTGATTGGAAAAAAAAAAGTTGTCCAGCCACGTGACTTTCGCCGACTCTCTCTTCCCTATATTTCTTCTTCCTCCCAGTCCAGTTTCGGTTTCGGTTTCCAAGAGTTGCATTTTTTTTACTTTATTAAAATTATATTTGACGCCGTACCAAAATATTAATTAGGCAATCTTCTTAGATATTAATAAATCGCCGTCTGGCAAAAGTAGAAAAGGGTTGGGGAGGGGTGACCCTTAAGATTCGCCTTTAAGAGTGGAACGCGATAGTGTTAACGAATCCTCGGCCCGTTTGTGCGCATCGCCTCTGCGCGCTTAGCCTTCGTCTCCGCCTTCTCGGCTTCACTCTTATGTGGCCGACCCCGTCGACGAGCAGGAGCAGACGTAGATGCAGCATCCGCGCTCGTAGATAACGACGGCTCAGATAAGAGTGCCCAGCAGTGGTAGACGGCACTGTATCCATCGTACACGTGTTCTCTCCCGGCGGCCGAGCGGGGCCCCGCGGCGGGGGACGGTTTGTGCGCAAACGAACGATGACGGCTAAAGTATATAGGGCCTTAAAGGCCCACCAACAAGCAGAAAGGAGAAACTCTCCCTCAAATCCTCCTTTCCATTCGTGTAGAGGGAGACGCTTCTCCTTTCTGCGGGGAGTAGCTCAGAGAAGCGCTCCTGCGGGGAGAAGGGAGAGAAGACAGCAAGAGGGAATGGGGTCTTTTGCCTTGGTACTGCAGACAAAATGTATTGTCTGAATGGACTGAAATAGAAAAAGGAAACTGAGAACCGGTTTTCTGCCTGGCAGAAGACGATTCTGTAGGTCGGCCTTTAAGGACGGCAAGTTCGCAACGCCACTGGGCGGACTCGGCGACGGACGGAAACTTTCCGCCCCTCCGCGACGGATGGAAACTGTACGCTCCTCCAGACAGACGAGCCTAGGTCATGTGGCTGTGACGTCATGACCCTATCTACCAATCAAGATTTTTGTGTCGCGCCAGCTTTTCTTGCACGGCACCTATGCTGGCGCGAGACGAGCTCGCGAGGCGCTATCGGCTTATTCGCGTCACGCCGGGTTTCCTGGCGCGCCACCGAGTCTGGCGCGCCACGAGCTCCATAACGCTATCGAGCTAAAAGAACAGTGGACATACGTGTTGTGATTGAGGGTTTCTCACCTCATGTGGTCAATTTAGCGCAGCGCAGGGCGCTGCAAAGATTGCCCTCTGCCGTACACAGTGCACAACGCGAACGAAGGCAACCTGGTTCTCGCAGACGGTAGTAGCAGACGACGGAGCAGCGACCCTCACTGTTCCCATAATGCCTCATGTGCGCCGCTTGAGGGTGCGCGCTACTTTTCCAGAAAGGTCCATTCGGGTATTTTCGGTGTTACGCGATTTTGATAACACAGGCTCGAGAGTTACTTTTTGGCGTTTATCGATTTAAATCGAAAACACGAAACCGTCCTGATGAGCTACTAGTTTATATACTGTATATATATACATAGTGCCTACATTTTATCTTGCAAATACTCCAGAAACTTTCAGGCCTGGTGTACGCAGATCGGAAAGGGTAATTTAATATTCTTCAATAAACAAGAGTTTCAATTTTAATTTCAAGAGAAATATTCTTCGTTAACAGAAGGTTATGTTTGTTGCCTTGTTTTGCAGCCTCCGGATCTCTCTTCGACCTGGCCTTTGGCATCGAATGCGTCCTAAACAGCATCTCGGACTATATGCTTATATCTGCCCTGTCGAAAAGGGTAGGCGTAGAGTGAGACTTGCACGTTTTCTGTTTCAGCAAAGAATGCATCGCGTGATAGGTTCAGCGTTCGCAAACCTGCCGAACCGGTGTAGCCACCGACGGTTTCAGGCACGCAGGGCGCGGTTCGTTATTTGCACACTTCTTGCTTTATGATTCGTTCGACAACGGTATTATCTGGTAACGCCGCAATTTCATTGGTTGCGGAGCAATAAGATTCTCAGGATTTTCCACGCCCTGCGTTTTTTAAAGGGATGCCGAATTGAAAGAAACTATACCTCTCACGTTCACAAATAACTTAAACAGGGTCGACTCTATTGGCTAACGGCGATCGCACGCTTGTATTTTAAACGGATGGCTATATGTTTCGTTCCGAAGGACCGATTCCAGCGAGCGCTCGAAGATCAGCCATCGAAGGGCGCAGTGCATCACGGGAGCTGGACCAATCGACGTCACAGACATGACGTCAATTGGTCCTGCACGGCCAAAGCTGCTTGGGGGCTGGCGTGGTTATGAGCGCCGCCACTTGGCGCCGTGAACGCGTTACAACCTGGCCGTTTTTAGTATCCCGTCCCCGCTCCCGGCAAGAGTTGATTAGGCCAGGAGAGAAGGGGAACTCAGTTGGACGGGGCTCGGGCGCACGTAGTTTCCCGCGCCGTTCTTCCGCGGAGCGGTGCTGGTTCTAAGCGCATAGTGACGTAACGGCACTCAGTTCATTTGTTTAAAAAGAAAAATGTTTTGATTTTTTTTAAAGGTGTTTATGTGGTTGACATATTTAGACAATAAAATAGGCGCTAGAGTTTTGTTGCAATGTCCCTTAAGTTGTCATGGACCATGTACGACTGCACGTTCTTTCAAATACGATACTTGTTGGCGGTAGGTTTCAGGACAGCATAATCTTGCCATTAGCGCGTGTAGTCAATGAGCACATTGATTATGTTTATTGTTAATGTTACAAAATAAATCCAGCCAAAAGTGTGAGATGCATATGCACATTACCGATTATAAGTAGCACAATTAATTGATCTTCAAGTTAAAACGTACTGTCACTCTTCTGTGCGTTAATGAACCATGAGTATAAATTTTTGATAAATTGGAAACAAGAAATTTAGAACCAAATACTTCAACAGGCTTGTAAATGCTGTCTTCGAAATTAATCCTTTCCGCAAGGGTGCTGAAAAAATTATTTCGTCCAGCGTGCGGTGTTTTCCTTTCAATTGGTGTATACACCTTTATCATTTTGACGTGAAATGATAATGTATATTCTATTATGTACACAACAACTGAGAAGCATATATGTTTTGTATTTCTACTTATGTTCCGAAGAAGAGGACCAAGGAAGAGATTATTTAAAATTAATCTTGGGATATTCTTGAAGCGATATATTACAGGCGAGCGGGCTGGGACATAACACAACATATTCTAAACTTTGAAATGGGGAGATCAAAAATTCCGGACAACTCCACCGAGACAGTGTTTTGGTTTGTTGGACTTTCATTGTTTCCCCGTTTTGGGGTTTAAACTACATACATTCTTCGCTTCCTCGAATGAATCACCACGTTAGAATCTATACCATCGATTCGCGGAAATCCTTACCTTACGTCTGAAATCCTGTACCCCAGCTGAAGCCAGAAGCATTCAACGTGCGCCCCACCCATAGGAACATGGGCTTAATTTAGGAGGCTATAGTGTTTTGATTTTGCAGGTTGTTCAGACATTTGAGTTTAGAAATAACAACTGGAGATGACTAACACTTTTTATGGTAAAAAAAAACACACTGAAAAGTAATGTTTTTATCTGAATTCTCAGCGGTGTAAGCCGATTGCAAGAGCAGCAAAAATATATTTTATAATAAATATTAGCATAGGTTATCAAAATGACTTTCAAAACCGTTATATTCCTGAACGTTTTCTTTTAAAAATCTCCATCACCGCATGTTGAGCGAGAAAGACGAAAGGAGAAAAGTGTCATGTTGGGCAAGATGGGAGCAGAGTGGGGAGGGGAGGGGGGGAGCGTTTGACCTCTCTCTCCAGAAATGTAGAAGGTAATAGACCGATGTCACCAAGCGAACTGCGCAGGCGCGCGCATTCCGGAAGTTGTGCCGCCGCCATGCTGTTTGTAGTCATCCCTTTCCGGACTCCCGGCTTCATAGGGCTGCGCGTACATCGTAGATTAACGATTGGAACGCCCCGGTATCAGCTTGGATTCTCCTGTATGTCTGTACTTCATAAGATTGTATTCTTTGTGATGTTTTAGTTTGTCAGCAAGCGCTTAAAAGCAGTTCGAGCCGTCTTATCGCTTTAGAATCGCTTTGTCGTCGGCTTCGACGTCATCTGCTTCTTCGTCTTCGTGAACGCGTGAGCGTGAGCACACTGCCGTTCACGCAGTGGTCCTGCTGCGGCCGCAGGAAAAAAGAAAACGCCACTACTCGAGCTTTCCGGTTCCTCGGACGTCTCAATTAACTTGAAAACTGAACATCTAGTCGAATTGAAAAGGACAAAAAAATTCGAGGGACCATCGGCTTCGTGTAGCACCGCGGAACAGCATCAAATGTGTTGGTGAAACACTGAGCTTGGCAGAGCTCAGTCTTGTGCATTACATTTAATCAACAATGAAGTAAGAGGAGCTAAATAGACTCTCGTTGAATGATAGTTTTTCTGAAAGTTTTGTCATTCTGGTTCACAACCTGAGCGACAGGGTACAGATGAACTGCGGGGATAAGCCTGCACACAGAGACGAAATAATCTACAGAAAGGCCATGCCTTACGCGCCGTAGACCTATTGCTAGTATTAAGGCTGAACTCCATGGGACGAATATGCTGCGAAATAACCGACGAATTTTTCCGGCGGCTTTTGCTCTGCGCGTGGAATCAACACAGTGGCTGCTACGTCGCGCGCAAAGCGAGCGTGCTGTCGGGCGGCGTTCGCCAGTTATTCGTCACATAATTCGTTCCATGGAGTTCAGCCTTTACCCAAGCATCAAGGAGAATGCAGGGAATGGTGTTCCACGCGCCGCACGTGCTGGCCTCAGCAGTAGTAACTTTTCTAAAGCAAAAACCTAAAACAAATTGTATCTTGCACGCGCGTTCGTCAACGCTTTATTTTGGTTATTTACTTCGAATATTTTATACGGGGAAGGCGTGCGCGTGTGGCGCGTGGAACACAAATCCCTGCATTCTCGCTTGGTGCTTGGGTAGTATTAGCGGCGAGATGTTTCGGTGGCGCCCTCGTTTGGTTACCTTTCGTGACGTCATTACCTTGTGAAGAACAAGTTCAATGGTGTTTGTAATGAGCATGGTGAAAGCCTGAAATCATAGCGCTCTCAAAGTAACACTGCCGCACACCGTCAAAATTGAAGTTCTTACATTCCTCTTATTTGCGTCGATGTGATATCCTTTGCTGACGTCATAGTCGGCATTCCGCCAATTGTGGTGGGCCGACCACAGCGACGCTTTCGATCGCTCACGTCGCCAATAGCGAATGGTCTATTGTCATCTGTCAAAAAGAAGCAACCATGCAAGATACCTGAAAACTAGGGGTGGATATGACTTTTCGTGCACAGTTAATTTCTATTCAGTTTTATTTTGTTTGAGCAAGCTCCGAACGCCAGGAGTCGCCCGACGGTGGAGGCCTTTTTCTGCGGTCTCGATTGGTGTTAATGCAGAATGGATCAGTAGCGCCAGCTTAATAGACCACCACAAAATACGTAAGGTTCGTTTGTAACATTTTTGGCGATACGTTTTGCACTTAAAAATTAAATTATGTAATGTTTTCACGTTTTGTATGAAAAAAAAATGAAGACTGCTTCCGAAAAAAAGTTTTTTATTTCAAGTGATGCATATCGGGAATCGCGGCTCTTTTTTTTTTGAGTGATTGTCCTGATCTTTTGAAACACAGTTGTGCTTGAACCATGTCGTCGCATCGACAGTTATAACCACCAAAATACATCGAGCAAAAAGTGTATTAAAAAAGGCCTCAGCAAAGCAGTGGAGATAGACCAACGGATAGACCGCCACGGAGCGAATGCTCCAAGAGATTCCCACGTAAGGAACACTTCGGCACGCTCTCTGCCTCGTGCCCTGTAATCTTACAAATTTAGCTGACGTGGAATAGTTGGATATAAATTATGAAGCAAATCGCGAAACAAATCGAAAAACGCTATTTTTCCTGCCGCTCTGTCCGGCTCTCTTTACCTTTCTTTGCTATGCTGCTTTCTTCCGGGAAGCCATAAAATCCGAGGCATTTTTGCCTGGTGCAGTTATTATAGCACCGTAGCATACAACAGGTGAAGCCACCCATTGAAAACCATGAGTAAACACCCGGCTAAAAGTCTCGTGCTAACCCGAAAATTTCCGAACGCCGGGCGTACAATGCGCATTGACGCGGCCGGAAAACTGGGGAGAACTACAGGTACCAGAATGCACCGCGGCAGCGGTGGCGTCGCGCAACTCCTGGTGAGATCGGTCTATTGAACGGTGTTGTGCCATCAGTATTGTTCTAGTAAATGGAACTGTTATTTTGATTGAACAGAGCACGTAACAAAACTTTCCGTGAGACAAAACCCCAAATATCGTAGGTGCGATACCTTTTTTTTTATCACTCAGGTAAATAGCAGTGTGCCGGATGGTGAAAAGACCAACTGATTCTGAATATGACGCTTTTGAAATTTGATGTCGTGCCGAGCTGCATCTTCAGAGAAGAATCTCCGCGTGATTTTGAAACCACAGGTTATTCAAACTAGGATGTTCAGGACGCTACTATTTGTTTCAGTCGTCGAGCCTGCCAGCAACTCTTCAAGCACCGTTTACCCACGTAAGTGAAAAAGAAAGTAAAAAAAAGTCAACTCTCGGACATTCACGCTGTTTTGAAATGCCTTAACTATTCGCATTACCGCGTGTATTGTGGTAAAAGTCAATTTACGACATGTTAAATCTGAAAATATAGGAGGACTTGTGTTGCGTGCAACCTTTTTCGCAATGATCAGCGAGAAGTTACGCGTCAGAAATGCACACGCTTCCAGGTGTCTTTCGAAATGTTGATGAATTACGATTGCAAACATGCTTTTCCCAAAAAGTGTAGGCTTTTCATCACGTGATATTGGGGAGTTATTGGGGATTCAAAACTATCGCTAGCACTATCGATACTATCGATGGTGGACGCCAAATTTAACTAACGATAGTGAAAATACTATCGATAGTGCGATCAAAAGTCGACTATCGAGAAACTATCGATAGTCGACTATCATGAAACTCGATAGCATACTATCAATAGTCGACTATCATGAAACTCGATAGCATACTATCAACAGTCGAGTCTCGTGAAATAGTTTATTGTCGAATATGAAGAAACTATCGATATCCAACTATCGTGATGCTATCAATGGGGTTTTATTTGGTGACGGACAAAGAACATCGAGGAAATGTCGTGTGACTCGGAGAAAAACGTAACTCCAATTAGTGACTTGCTCATAATTATCGTGGAAAAATCTAACACTTAATGAAAAACAATCACAAAACGGTAAAAATCCTCCTTAGAAACTAAAACAATAAACTATTAAAATATATATTGTATATTTAAAAAAAAACGGAATAAAAGATATCTATTCGATAGATTGTTGAAGTCGTTTTGCTGTTTTAGATTGCTTACCGGGGTGTGCCCAGTGGAGTAATATCAATGGGGGGGGGGGGGGGAAGGGGGGAGCCTGGGCCCAGGGTACCAGGCGTCCCAGACACGTGGGGGAGGGGGGGTGCAATCTCTGGCGGCACCCGTACTCCCCCCCCCCCGGCATTTCTGGTTGCTATCTCGGGAAGTGAAGGGGGAGGGAGGCCTAGCTACGCCACTGGGTGTGCCCTTTGCTTTTTATAAGTAAACTATATATATGTTGCATAAATCCGGAACCCTGC
Organism: Ixodes ricinus; assembly: GCA_037355805.1. NCBI lineage: Eukaryota > Metazoa > Arthropoda > Arachnida > Ixodida > Ixodidae > Ixodes > Ixodes ricinus. The sequence goes on along the minus strand of JAZHYW010024840.1, from coordinate 10,226 downwards.
TTGGATATAAGAGCCCGGCATATCTGCGGATTATCCGCGGATATCCGCAGTATAACTGGAGGATGCGGAAAAAATTGAATCAGATTTGGCGGATTGCGGATCGGATGCGGATATCCGAGGGTCCGATCCATTTTGCCGAAGCGGCCCATAAACGTGTGCGACCGTACAGTGTAGAGTGAATAAGTGAGTGATCCTATGAAGTACATCATCGAATGTTCTGCGGGAGTAAACTACCTCCTTAGATAAAGGTGCCAATTGGGGAGAAAATTGTCCTTTACGTCAAAACAGATTTGATTCTCACTAAAGATCGCTTTCGAACGTTCTATCTGGCCAAAAATACTGTCCATAGGGAAAGTAAAGAACGCAGAACTATCAGTCGTCCCGGGAAGCGTGCTTTTGTTTGGCAGGGAAAGAGCAGAAAACATTCTTTGGGCAAAGAAAACCCAAAACGTACAAGCCACAAGAAAGTTGAAGAAGCCTGCAAATGGCTTCATCGTCTACACGTGTATAATGAGGGAGATTGAACTCGATCCGCTGGAGTGGTGGAACTTACGCCAGCACGAGTTTTCGGACCCCATTCTTGTAGCGTGGTTCGTGCATACCACCATAGCCAGGCACGTAGCCAGGATTTTGTTTCGGGGGGGGGGGGGGCGCCCATGATAAAATGTTGTATGAAGGGGAGGGGGAGAGGAGGTCCCAGCAAAAATGAAGATTTCGGGGGGGGGGGGGGGCGGGCCGCATGGGCCACCCCCTGGATACGTGCCTGACCATAGCATCAAGTGCACCAACGGAAAGTGACTTCTCATTAGCGGGTCTAATGACGAACCAGTCTGAATCCGTCCGAGTTGACGATATTCTGTTTCTTCTAGACAGTAACCTCGACAAGTGGAACGTCGCGTGTCTGGGCGTTTTACTTTTCTGAACCGTTGGCACTGAGTCGCTTTTAAGTATATGGTTCCGACAATGCAGTTGAGGGTTCGTGTTTGAAACTGTAACCGATAGGAAATGTTGCCATTTTTGAATATTGTGATACTTTCCACATATACACGAGTATTTTGCTACGGCAAGTGAGCGCCTTTCCTTTTCCACGTTGTTTATTGTTTGGCCTAACTAAACAGACAAAATGTGATTGGTCTGTCCTTTGTCAATTTTGATATTTATAAAACATGTGTCTGCTTGAAGTGGGTTTTACAAAGCAAAAAGGAAAACACTATAAATTCCCTTCTTTTTGAGCACATCTACGGGACTTAGAGTCAGTATCACAGGCTCCCAAGAAAGATCTAACAACTGCAAAAAGCTTTGGATTGATGCGAAGTGTCTTTGAAAGTATGATCACTTATATTATAAATACGATCAAATGTCTTTCACGATATTCTTACACGAAGAGTTCTTTGTAGAAAGGTAAACAGACGGCTCATAGGATACCATCGAGATGTTTTTTTTTAATGTGTATTCATGCTTGATTTTATGATGTCAAACTGAATGCGTGGATTGAGAGTCGGATGCTGTTCCGAATTTCGGGGATGCGGATCGTATGCGGATGATCAAACTGTTATCCGCGCAGAGCTCTAGATATATTGCTAGCGATGGTGATGGGGACATAACTTTACCCGAATGAAAAAGATAAGGATAGCGTTTTTGTTTCTCAAAACAAGCAAGTTGCGAGAAGACAAAAGAAGAAACTTTTTGCTTTTTGGATTTACGAGTTTTTTTCACTGAAATAATTAATGCCTCACTGCTAACAAATATCATTACATGGATCACAATAAAGTTTCGTTTTTTCATTAATTTTTTATCGAGTTAACGCTATGTTCCAAAACTTCGCGTATTTATAAAACGGAAGAACTAAACGCACCAATAACCTATTAAACTCTTCCAAATTAGAACCGAACAAAAAGTTGCGCATATCACGGCAAACAAGCCTAAATGCTTTCGTCAACAGCTATCTCCCCGATATTCGGGAATTTGATATAAAAGGTCATCCAGAAGAAAATAAAAAGGTCTTCAGCAGGGAGCTCGTTTTCACCTGTCAGTGGTCAAGGCTATGATAAGGAGTGTGTGTCAATTGAATAATAAAAGGAAAACAAGCGTGAAACAAACTTGTGAAAATCCTGATGCATTTCTTCAGCGAGTGTTTCGCTTAGCTACAAGACAAACAAACAAAACAGAAAACTGAATATACTGAATAGTTTAACAAATGCGGGCATACTAAAGCCTGAAGCCTGATTTCTAAGCCCCATGAATATCAAAACATGTGCGCAGGAAAAGTAGCAAACCGCCATTTCTAATGCATCAATTAATGAATGAGAATGCAGCTGTATCAGAGATGCAAATTACTTTCAAAAGCAATAAATCGCATTACTAATTACTTTCCTGAAAACTTCAAAAATGTAATTAAATTACATTACAAATTACCGCAGACTAAAGGCAATGGCATTACATTACAATTACTTTTAAAAAAGCAATGAAAATTACTCTTTTGAAATTACTTGGACATGACTTTCTAAATACCTTGAGGCAATAATTCGTGCTCATTTTATTTAACGTACACACAAACACACTGTGGACAAAACAGGCCCGTCTGCCAAATGAAACAGTGCGTGTGTAGCAACCAAATCCGGGAGAAGCGAGTATGCGCTGCGCATGCGCAGTGTCGATCAGACAGCGCTACCCGCAGTGGCGTGACGTTAAAGAGGTGAGAGCTGGTCCGCATGTACCAAAACACAGACCTTCCTGTTTACTCCGCAACAACCTTATGTGCCCCAAAGTGAACCATACTCAACAGTGGTTTTGCTGGCGCACACGAAATAAGTGTTAAACATGATGAATATAGCTGCCTTTTAAAGATGCGACTCAGCAAGGCAGTCGACTCACCGGTGTCGCTGTTCGTTCAACGGTGAAGGTTCTTACTTAAAGGTTGATATGCTTCCGTCTTCCTGATTTAGAAATTCGTGGTCCGCGTCAGCTTTAAGTCGTGCAATGGCAGCCCGTTCTTGCAAGGAGTCGTCACGTGAAACATTTCCCTTCCATCCCCGGAAGCGCAATCTGAATTCTATTCTCCCGAGAGCACTTACTATGCTCGGCGACAACTTTTTCGGGCCAATGCAGTGGAGAGGAGGGAGATGCCCGCGCACAGCTTTATTCAGCGCTCAAAATGGGAGACGGAACGCGTGCCTGTACCCGCCACTGCATTGCCAATAAGAGTTGTCGCCGAGTATAGTTGACCTCTTCTCGGTCATTCCTTTCAAGGAGCATTCAAGGAGCCGTCGATTATTTCCTCTTGATGCCCTTTCCCAACATTTCACCGTGCAAAATAATTTGTCTCTTTTTTAAAGCTTACAAACGACTTTTCTAATTTAGGACAAAAGTATAATTTCAAAGAGTAATGAGTAATTTTCTCGAAAATTACTGTCTGAAAGTAATTCATTACATTACTAAATTACTATCCCAGAGAAGTAATTTATTACATTACTCATTACTCCAAAAGTAATTTAATTACTGTAATTTCATTACAGTAATGTCATTACTGCCATCTCTGAGCTGCATACCTTCTGTTTCCATTCAATTTTGTGTTTTTTTCCAAATGACGCGTTGTCTGCTCGCATATCCACGACATTCCGCTTTAGGGAGTGGTACAATTTTCCTAAGACTCGATAGTTTTCTGGAAAGCTGATTTTCGATAGTATCTATATATAGTCGATTAAAGTCGACCATCGATAGTACTATCGATAGTACTATCGATTGTACTATCGCTAATACTATCGATTGTCAATTATCGATAATGCTATCAATGGTACTATCGATAGTCAACCATCGATAGTGCTTTCGATAGTACTTATCAATAGTACTATCGATAGTCCGCTGTCGATAGTTTTCAATACTATTGATAGTTTTGGAAAAAAAGCTATCGATAGTAAATTTTCGAGAGTTTTTTGCATTACTGCGCCCACGTCATTGTACGCAGCTTTTCCCCCTAGTTGAGGAATTGTGAGGATACCGAGGTGTCTAGCAGAGGCACAACAGAGCTTTCATGCTCGTGGCACTCAGTGAACCATTTTGATTATCAGCGTTAGCTTCTTTTAGAAGAGGGTCGAACATTGTAGTGCCAACATCAGGCGGAATACGCTATTGATGCTCCACCGCATTCTCCTCCTCTGACATGTGTATTCTCTTAAGCCGTCATCCCGCATTCTTTTTTCGATAAAAACACAAACACACAAGCACACACACAAAAAACAAACAAACAAAAACAGAATATGTGGAGCCCAAGCTTTGTTCTGCTTGAACAGGGGTTGTGATGACGTCAGAATGACGCCAGAGCTCTGATTGGCCGATCGAAATAAATAGTGGGTAGACCTCAAGGCAGCTAGCATTGATGTCTACCCACTCGTCTTTTCAATCAGAGCCAATCAGAGCTCGGCATCGTTCTGACCTCATCGCGACCCCTGCGCAAGAAACTGACGTCTTACTCTCCGGATAGACTCGGAGACCTCAACGCTTCCTGTACTGTAGACGACTTTATTTTTGCGGTTGCGTAATTTCGTGGATTTCGCTAAGTATGAATTTCGGGAATATTTAGTGGGCAACGACCTTTTACGATTGGAAGTGGTTCGCCATGTACTGGTTCCGATGGAGTGATTTATTTGCGTGATAATTTTTTCTCAATATTTTGAAATCATATATTTGTCAAAATTAGTTATTCGCAAAAATTAGTCAGTTCTAGGATTTGAGGCGGTTGCTGAAAAAATGAAGAACCATATTTCGTTCTCTAATAAAAAAAGTAAGAAAAAAAACTGCGAGACATCTAGAATAGAAGACCTTGGGCAGAAAAAAGAAGTTACCGTTGAGAAAAAAAAAAAGCTGTCGTTGATGTTCTCGTGTCGGTGTCGTTGATGTTCTCTTGCTTTCTAGACAGTTGTCGAAATGAAGAAACCACGTGAGGAACTCCGATGGGGCAAGCAGATGCCAGCATGCGAGAAGAATAGCGGCTCGTCTTTCTTCAGTTTTAGTTTATACCCTGTTCAGGCCAAACCTGACGGTGCGGTGAGATCTACCTGCTGGCCGGACCATTCAACCGCCCGACCCCGCTCTCTGCACGTAGGTTTGGGTGGTGACGTAACCACGTGGGAAGAGATAAGTGTATGACTGGTCCGACGAGCACGTAGCATCCACAACACTGTCGGTGCTTCAAGTCCGAGGCTCAAGACGAAGGGTAGCGTCAGGAAGAGGGAAGTGGGGAAGAAAGGAGGCGCGGCTTCTTCATTTTTTGTGTGTTTGCTAACTGGCCGCCACACTAATATTTTCTAACCCTAAACGCCGACATAAAAGGGAGGTCTTTCTGTTCTTTCCTGCTGCGGAAAACGGCGAGAAGAAAATTGAGGAGAGGGGATAGTAAGCCTCTTTTTCTGCTCGTTGGTCGACCTTCACAAACATGCTCCAAAGGCTCCGGTAGTGCGGTACGCGGAACACGTTAACGGTTTGCTATGAGTCCCAATATCGAGCATACGAGGGGTCATAGTCGTCATCGTTGTTCATGACGCTGGTATCAGAATCATCACGGGCTCTGTATCCGCCAGGTCTTGCGGAGCTCTGGAGAAGGTGTGCTTTACGCTCTTTCTGCTGGGCAAACGAGCGTTTGGCTGCGTGTTCCACACCGAGCGTGCTCAAAGCTCGAACTGCGTCTTGGATGGGCCCTGGCGACGACGCGTATGCGCAGCGTGAAGCCCGCACCGCTAACGCAAACGCACGGCGCGTGCGTTTGCTTCGACAGACCGTTTCATCGTGGGCAGCGCCATTTTGACTACTTTAGCGCCATCTATCGAGCGGTAGTTTCCGCGGCCATGCAAAGTGGTTAGAAACGTTGGCGAAAATGCTCTTTGGGGCGCCGCTCCTGCGTTGGGTGCGCTGGTTGGGTGCTCTAAAGTGCCGGATTTCTGACTGTGGGGTGTCCAAACAGGATACTTCAGAACGCGCGAGGTGACACTTCTCCACCATACGAGTATGATTAAACGCTGAAGTGCGGCAGCCCGTCTTCTGCTTGGATATTCACCGCGCAAACATCACGGCTTTCCTCCCTCGCCTCTCCTACTTTCGTGCGACCTCGGTGCTCGTCAGACTTTACGTCACACGCCACCCGCCAATGGCGTATCTGTTGCCTGTCCACCTGTCCTGCCACGTCTCTCGTATCCTTTCCTTTCCAGTGCCTGTTTCCCTTTCCCACACCCTCTTCCACCGCCATTTGTTCCTCCCTATTTTTCCCCGTGCGCCGGAAAGTGGCCTTTGTGTCCATCGGTCCTCCCATCCGAAGGGGAAAATGCTAATCCGAACTTCGGAGATAAGGTGCTTGTTTCCGGGAGGGTTATAAGCCCCACGGATTACACAAACCAAAATGGCTGCTGTTGTTTGTCGGCGAGTGGTATTAGAAAGGGTGGCATCACCCTAGCTAGCAGCATGAAGGCTCCCTACGGAGGCCTTGAGCGATTGACTGACAGCCAAAAGAGCTTGTGAGTGGCTGTCCGGAACCACGTGACGAGCACCCTCTAGGTCTCCGAGGAAGACACAAGCGGAAGCGGCGGAGGAAAGTCACCAATAGAAATCGGATGTGAGTACTCAAAATACTGTATAAGTTAGCAGCAAATTAAAAACTCTTCAGGTTTTCCTCTTTTTTTTTGGGGGGGATTTTAGATGCAATGATCGAGAATATGTTTGGCGTTTCATGTCACCCAGAACAATGAAATATAATGTGAACAAGGACGCGCGAAATAAAAGCATTGCAGGGGAACGATCGAAACGTGTCACTGCGGTTTGCAGATATTTATAAAAGTGTTAACTGAGGATCTCCTGTCGACATTTGTGTCCTTGTCGAGAACTAATAACAGCAAAGTCAAGATGGGCCCATTTTCGGGGCGAGTCGATCAGTGATTCAATGATTCAAAATCGATGCATGAGCTTGTTTCGGCAATAGGAATTTAAGTTTTCTTTCCAGCTGCGCATTGTACTAGTTCACAAAATAAGGAAAACCCTGAAGTGCTGTGATGGTCCACATAAGAGGGGCGTTCATAAAGTTCGTATTATTGCCACGAAGGAATAGAGATTCAGCAATCAAACTCGAGTAGGAGTTAGACTTTGTCTCATGTTCGCCACCAAAAGTTACCCACTTTTTCCAGCGATGCACCACATGCCGGAGGCCATTGTTATAGAACGCCTCACTTTGAGTGTGCAGGAATCGCTCCACTTCAGCAATCACTTGGTCGCCGTCCTTGAAATGCTTTCGTCTTATTTGGCCACACTGGAAACATCTGCGCTATTTAACCAAAGTGTCATAAACTGGGGTGTTGTCCCCGAACAATGCTCCCAGATTGGAATGAATATCCTTGGCATTGTTTCTGCTCGAAATGAAAAAACTGATCACTGCATGTGCTTGACGTCGACGGGCGGTGCCATTCTGATTTCGGCTCCTCAGCAAGCGTTCCCAGCTACTATAGCATGCGATGTTTATAATGTGCGGAAACTAGAGGGACGGCGCGGTCATGTTGATGCCTGTTTTGTTTAGTTTTTTTTAACTTTTTTTTGCCGATAATACGAACCACTTTATGAACGCCCCTCGTAGTCCATGTCTCTCTGCTATCGCTCGTGAGATCGCGATTAAAGAAACCCAATAAAAATATGTTTTCGACAATTTCGATCAACACCCGGTGGCGGAAATGAGCCTTCAACTAAACTTTGTAGACGATAAAATACGAGTCAATGTCACCACGGCAAAATATCAGCTTCACCTGCAAGTAATAGTAACCGAAAAGTTACGAGCTGAAACAGTGATTCCCACGAAAAAACTTGTATCCACTTTGCGAACGTAACACACTTGAGCTCACTCCGGGCACACTCGAATCTGGAAAGGTATTTACAGTTTGCGGACGCAACCCACTGCTGCCGGAGGTCTTGGTCATTTGGAAAGCAATGAAGTTTGAAGACATTGCAGCACCAGTTGCCTTGTAGGTTGCCGTGCGCAATACAGAGGTCCTCGGATAGTATACTGCTCTTTCGGTCGTTATTCGTGCAGCCTATTACCGAACAATGGTGTCCCAATGAGCAGGGGATTGTCGTCATTGAATTCGTTAGCTCTAGTTAATTTTGGAAGTAACCAAATATAAGAAACCGTGATACAACAAGCAAACTAAGAGCAACACACGCGTCAAAGTTGTTCATCCTGATCTTCCGCTCCTTCCTTTAACCACCCAGCAAGGAGGAAAGCACAGGCAGCCCTTTCCACTTTTTTCTTTTGCCCTCTTTTGGTAAAACGGTCTATAGGCTATCACGCTGTTTACAAACAAGCTCGCGTTTGCCCACACCAGGTGTGTGGGCACTGCGCGTGTGCGCAGAAACAAAATTCGCGTGAAGCGTCTGCGCATGCGCAGTGCCGTCGACAGCGCCACCGCAGCTGCGTGACGTCAGGGCCGCGTGTTGGTCTATACCAACACCCCTAGACAGAAGGCCTCCGCACGCGTCATCACAGTCAAGTCGATCGGGGCTTGAGATTGGCCACGAGTGCTGTGTCAGTGTTCGGCTGGGACTCGTGTCCAATCAGCGCGTCGAAGGTCGGACTCGGGTCCAATAGCCGAGTTAGCGCGATCCGACTCTGATGACGTTCCATAGAGGGCGGGAGACCATGCGGAGGCCTTCTGTCTAGGTGGTGTTGTCTATAGACCTTTCCAGCGGGAGTCTCGAACGAAGCGACCGAGCAAAGAATGCTGAGTCACTGAGCTGTGGACGCATGCGCAGCGTCCGATATACCGCACGGCAGATCAACAGCGCATGCTTGGAAGGCGTTCCACAGCTCAGCAGACAAAGATGGCAGCGCGCAGGAGGCGATTTCTGCAAAGGTCTATACAGGCAAGACAAAACGTTTATCATGTCCGACAGCAGCCAACGCTATAGCATCTGATGGCGCCAATCAAGCTGCGTCAAAGTACTTCGTCACGGCGTCTTTTTACCGTCTGCTATCACCGGCTAACACACACAGGAAAAATCACAGGGACGGGGCTTCACTACGCTTGATTGGTTTATTCTGAAATAAGTGACGCACTTGGTAGAACCGTCGGCTGGGGTCGGTCTTAGGCCACGTTCACACCTGCGAAAGACTCCCTTTTCGCCGAGCGAATTTACTGGACGGAAAAAGAAGGAGCCGTTCACACTTGTTGCCACCTGTCGCGTTCGCGCGCCTCCGGTTTCTCGCGGATATCAGAGCAGACTGCCCCTGGCTTGCGTGGTGTTTAAAAAATGTGAGTCATTCCACTCAGTGAAGGTGGTTGGCCAGCGAACTGTAGAGCACCACCCCACATGATTCTCCAAGAGACACACAAAAGTAGTTCACCAAATGCTTATTTACAGTATATGGTGTCTCTATGCACGTGATGTGTGACCCGCAGGAGTAACTCGCTCCTCTACCACGGTGTAAGATAATACTCTTCAGGTGAGGACAGTGCGCTCCTCGCGCAGTGCAGATAAAGTTCGCTTTTCACTCTCTCTTTCTCTCTCACTATGGTTTCACGCGGCAACGGCAGATGACTTGTCGACCCGTGGGCATGGCAAAGACGGCTCGTGCCGCCTCATGCTCTACACGCGCAGAGCTCCAGTGAGGTTGTCACTGTGCAGAAAGACCACGGTGTACCGGGGTGTCATGGCAACGAGATAAATTTTTTTTCGCTCTCACACAGTTTCGCCGTTTGGCCGCCGGCGACATTATCAGCCGCGGGCACGATGTAAGATAATACTCTTCAGGTGAGGACTGCGCGCTCCTCACGCAGTGCAGATAAAGTTCGCTTTTAACTCTCTCTCTTTCTCTCTCTCACTATTGTTTCAAGCGGCGCCGGCAGATGACTCGTCGACCCGTGGGAACGGCAAAGACGGCTCGTGCCGCCTCATGCTCTACACGCGCAGAGCTCCAGTGAGGTTGTCGCTCGTGCAGAAAGACCACTGTGTACCGGGGTGTCATGGCAACGAGATCATTTTTTTCGCTCTCACAGAGTTTCACCGTTTGGCCGCCGGCGACACTGTCAGCCGCGGGCACGGTGGCCGCGAATAATGCAGCCTTTGGGATGCCCGTCGAACGAACACTATCTGATTCCTCGCGCCGCGCGTTCAGCCCCGCCGTGTCCTCACCTAAAGAGTGTATCTTACACCATGCCCTCTACTCAGCAAGACGCGCGGAATGACACTTGGCTCTATTT
>JAZHYW010024838.1:0-120646 GCA_037355805.1 Ixodes ricinus | reverse complement strand
AGTGCCTGAAATCCCTAAACATCCTGAAAATTCTGTCACATAAAACTTGGGGCTCGGACAGACTATGCCTGCTACGCTTGTATAACGCTTTGGTACGATCCCGTCTTGATTACGGTGCCGTCGTGTACAACTCAGCACGACCGTCCTCCCTGAAGATGTTGGACGCGGTACACCACCTTGGCCTGCGCCTTGCTACGGGTGCATTTCGGACATCGCCTGTTTTAAGCTTGTACGCGGACTCTCACCAGATGCCCCTTTCCAAGCGACGGCAGTACCTGGGCTTGAGCTATACTTCCAGGATTTTGTCGGATCCTCACCATCCAACCTTTTTGCTCTCCGGCAATCTCAATGTGCTCGTCTTTTTGAAAATAAACCAAGCATTGTGCGGCCATTGAGTTTTCGTGTTCACAGTGATCAGTCATCTCTCGGTCTAGACCTTCATGGCATTAACCTTCTCCAAAAAGCCGAGAGTATTCCCCTTGGAAAATGCTTCCAGTATCATGTGACTGGTCATTCACACGGTATAGCAAGCATAATGTCTCCCCTCTGCTTATTCAACAAGAATTTCTTGACTTACAGAATAAATATGACGACTATACTCGGCTGTTTATTCTGAAGGTTTCATACAGGCCCAGCGGCTTAGCAGCATGGCTAGTATTTTTACTGCGGAGCTATACGGTGTTCTCCTTGCAATCGAGTATATCACCACCAGCAAAACAATGAAGGCAATTCTTTTTGTAGACTCGAAAAGTGTCATCGTTGCACTCTGCTCTGTAAGAGATACAAAAACATGCTCGCTAAGTTAATACGCTATAAAATCAATTGCTGCTTAGAGCGCGGGTTCGTTATCAAATTCTGCTGGATCCCAAGCCATGTTGGAATCAAAGGCAATGAGAAAGCAGACCAGCTGGCTACCTCCGCGAGCAATCTCCTAGAAACCCGACGGGGCATACCCTTTCAAGATATCAAACCCCTCCTTAGGAAAGCTCTCCTCGATGCTTGGCAATCTGAGTGGAACTATAAAGAGTGCAAATAAGCTGCATGCTATTTTAAGCCAGTTTTGGGGTTGTAGGAGAATTCATCTCGTAAAAACCGTTTTCATGAGGTTATCTTGTGCCATCTTAGAATCGGCCACACCTTCCTGACTCACGGACATCTTCTTTGTGGAGAAGACGCTCCAAGCTGCGAGCATTGCGGTGAACCTTGACAATTTTGCATATTTTGTGTGCCTGTCCAGGCTTTGAGCAGAATCGGCTTGCCTGTTTTCCAGAGCTTTTTACATATCAGATTCCTTTCCATCCAACACTTTTTTTAGGCGAGCATCCCATCATTCCATTCAATCGGGTTTTCAACTTTTTGCAAGCAAGCGGCCTTCTACACAAAATTTAGCTACTGCATTTTCTGTTCACCATAAATATATAAAAAAACATCAGCTTCATGTGTGCTCTCAATTACCGTTACTTTGAGTTGCATTAGTCTTGTAGTTTGGTGCAGCATGGCCTTCGTTGCTTTTGCGCGATTAAACCGTTAATCATCATCATCATCTTTTAACGTTTTGCAGTGAGCTTCGCGACTCCACTGGCCTCCATGCAACGCGGGTCGGCCAGCACCCGCGTTGCTGCGCATTTCCCGGGCACATGGGTCCGAGGGCAGTTCCACAACGTGCACGGTCCCAACGCCATCGTAGAGTGGGATGACCAGTGGATGCGGTCAGTAGACTGCACGACACCTCGCTTTGTTTCATCTTTCACGCTCATTGTAGCTGACTTGGGCACTTTTGCAGGCGAGTTTAGTCTGTGTTGAACAGAGGTGAGTAGATGAAAGTGGTTCTCTCCAGGCTTATCGGGGCATTCGTTGTCGAAACTATAATTTGGGAAAAGCACACCGAAGAGGACCACTTTTTAAAACCTTCTGATCTGCTTTTCTTTTTTTTTACATGTAATGGCAAGTGTGTTAACACGCGAGACGCGTGGCCTTTGCAGCTCCTTGAAGGACATAAGGACATCGTAATGGAACACTCTAATGAGCTATTAAGACAACATTTTGTTTTTTTCCAGAATGTCCTCGTGTAATGTATTTCGCCTTCGCAAAGCCGTGAAATTTACTGCTTGTAATAAGCGCAATTTTACCTTTAAAATCTATTGCACCAGCACTAGATTAGCGAGCAGTGCAAGACGCAGACAACGGGTATTGCATATGTACTGGACGAGGTAAGTATTTGAACCAGGAAATTTGTACGGCAATACTTACTTGAGTATTTGTTCCCCATTTTCAGAAGGCCCTGTTATTTTTGTTTCATTTTGACAACGTGTGAGAATTGTCAAATTTCGTATAAATAAAGAAGAAAAAATGACACATAAAAAAACGGACTGAAGCCGGGCTCCACGAAGTATGCTGGACTTAAAAAATAACAATTGCAGGTTTCATCGCAGCATATCAATGTGGCATCTGACATCAATGAATGAACGGATTGATCGATAAAGCCGTACTTCTTTTTATAATGTTTTTTTTAATTTTTATTTTGACAGCTAACACTTATAAAATATGCAAAACATTCAGGTTTTTTAAGAGTGTGCAAGTACTGAATCAAATAGAACAGCGCTTAGGTGTTTTTTTCTTCTTTGAACTTCTTTTGATTAACCATTCTTTGAGGAATTTGCGTTTATGATTTTTTTTCTACCTCGTAGAACGTCCTCTTGATCTTTACCACGAGGCATTCGTTAAATCACGCAGGGGTGCGTAAATATCGAAATTTTCGAATAATTTGTAATTGGCGTCTGCTATTTCATTCAACTCGCGATACATTATTACTGTACGAAGTATTAAGTTTTTTTTATGTTTGAGAATTAGGAATGATGTCCTCAGAATTTCCCGATTTCTCGCGCCTCATTGCTTTGCACCAGCGCTCTCGCGTCAAGCTTCACGACTTCGCATTAGCGCGCGCGTGTCAAACTTCACTGCTTTGCACCGGCGAACTCGGATAAACTGTCAACGTAACGGGGCAACTCAGTTGGTTCGATGGACCCGGAAATTTTTCTGGTTATGGTAGGTCAATTTTCTGTAATTACAATTATAGGTCGACTCCTAATTTTAAAGCCCAACGCCGAAAAAAAAGGTGAACGTATATTTATATAAGTAAAGTAGTCATTGCTTTGCCTGTTACGGTCTATAAGGTTTACCCAACTTGCCTTACCAGGGGCTTTACTTTATTGAACAGAAGTATCTGAAATGATTTCCATGGATTACAACTCATTATTTTGATAAAAACGATTGGTAAAAAAAATAATTTTTGTTTTGTTTAAAGGGCAACTCGGGTCAATATTTTAGAATTTTGGGTTACGATTGTCTTCAGCTCAGTCGGTGGCTCTGAATTACAAGGTATACATTTTTTTTTCTAGATGTTGTGCGCATTTTTTATAAATATCACGGATCAGTTTGGCTTCGGGCGTCTACTGCAAAACCGAAACTATCTGCTAGAGGTATGGCAACACTGATCATCAGCTGCACGGCCGCGACGTGACGTCACTGTGGTGCTGCGGTACTCGTCGCTCAATGTTCCTAGACTAAAAGCTAGCCCGCTGCCACCCACTAGAGATCAGCTGGTCGCATCTTTAAAATTGGTCTTAGGGGAGTGCGCGGCTTCACTTTGACGTATACACTCTAAAAAAAAAGGGTGTAGCTTTTACACTCCTTGTCACATATTTGACACCCCAAAACTTCAATTCGACGCACAGAGCACTGAGGTTAAACCGAAGGTACCAACTTTCACGAGCGGCTTGATAGCCAAGTTGTACAACTTAATAAAATATATAATGTACGTATTACTCACTGCCAAAAAAGTAATCAGGGTTTTCTTGGCCCTACTGCAAAACCTAAGTGATTTTCTTTTGTAGTGTTTGTTAAGCACTTTAGCTGTTTAATATGTTATATAATACCGTCATCAAGCCTCTCGTAAAAGTTGGTGCGTTAGTTCGACGTCATTGCGCTGTACGTCAAACCGAAGTTTTGGAGTGTCGAATATGTGACAAGAGGTGTAAAAGCTACACCTTTTTTTTTAGACGGTAATATTTCGGCAGTTATCATATTCGTGCTACAAAAGCGATGTCAGCCATTCATTTTGGTTTCATTTTCGACCGGAGTTGCCTCCGTATTTATGCTTAAATAGCCTGTCGAAGGGTACAGAGCTGGGACCCATCGGCCGTGAGGGATTTCGGGTTGGCGACTGTCAGGGCACACATGGCGTACTCGTACTCTGTGGATGGAGTCACCGTGACGTCTGCCCTGGTGTCGACCGTGAAAGCCAATTTCTTTCTTTTTTGGCTTAACTCTGGCTCTTATTTGGTACGTCATATCTTCCAGCTGTGTTTGCTGTCTGTCTGTCTTTCTAGGTTTAGTCGGCCGTCTGCATTGAAGTACCACTTTAACCTGACGCATTTTCCCCCAGGTTCCTGGCCAAGCGCTTGGAAACGAGCACTGAGGGAGGGGCGTTCGCCTTTTCCTCTAAGCAGATGTCGATCAACGAGAAGCTCATGGTCAGGGTGACGGGCGTGGACAGGAGCTTCGCACGGTCCTTCACTTTCGGTCTGACCACCTGTGACCCGAGCGCACTCGAGGACGACGCTCCACGGTTGCCAAACGATCACAGGGCGCTCCTAAACCGACCGGAAGTTTGGGTCTTCAAAGAGGACGTCGACAAGGACTGCGGCGTGGACGACGAGTTGGTCTTCGTGATAAGGGAAGGCGGTAAGCAATATATGATCTCGGCAATTTTTTTGTTTATTTGTTTACTCTCTTTTTTTTTAGAGTGGGCGGCGGGGAGGAGTGTTTGTAACAGGTGGTAATTTGAAACAAAGCTAGCAATGAATATACAGACTAGAGCACTCCACGGGCCGGAATTTCTAGGCCCGGCCCGACCCGGTAGAGGCACGGCCCGGGTCCGGCCAGGGTCCGGCCCAAACCCGATGGAATATTTAATTTATAGGCGCGGCCCGACCCGGCCCGAGCCCGATAGAATATTTAATTGCTAGGCCCGACCCGGCCCGGGAGAGACACGGCCCTGGCCCGGCCCGGGCCCGGCAGAATTTTTAGGCAGAAGCTTGAGTTCGGCTTGAGCCCGACAAAACTTTTTTTAAATATAAGCCTGAGCCCGGTTCGTGCCCGACAGATTATATACATGAGCCTGAAAAAGTTGGTTAAGCATAAAGCGAGCATCTTTGATTTATATTTCTTTTAAACTTGGACCGAGTTTTTTTGACACGATAAATATCCCGACTTGGACAATGTATTTTCGAGAATTTGGGCAAAATATGCGCTACGTAAGTGATAAAAAATCTAGACAAAAATTTTTTTATGCTTTTTTGAAGAGATGTTGGGACTCTTCGTTGCTCAATTCGTTTCACAGAGAACGTTCCTCTCTCTATGTTTCTGTGAAAAAGCAATCAGAATCACGCTGGTGCATCTTCAAAAGTCTGTACAGTATAAGGATAAATTTATCTATGGTAGTTAGTTTATCTTTGGTGGCATAGTATAGCCCCCTGCACAAAGTGCAATTTCAAGCTCACGTTTTTTCTTCTGGTCTCCACAGTTTGAAAGGCAGAGGAAAAAGACACTCATGTTGCACCCTGCGACTGGAGTGCTCTCGCTTTCTTGACCGCACTTTCCAACTTTGCTGGCGGAATCCATACGTTTCCTTTTATCCACGTGAAAGAGTTCCAAAAACAAAACGTCCTTCATTTCTTTTTTTTTTTTTTGAACTGCGTCGTAGGGATTTTGCGTTTCGCTTGTTTGTTTTTGTTAAATCTAAAAGATCAATGAGCACACTTTTTCTTATCACCAATTTAGAATTTGTGGCACACGACTGCCCAGCCACGGCCCGAAAAATATTTTGCTTAAGCCCGAGCCCAGAAGGGGCCCAAGAAAATGCCTACTACCCGACCCAAGCCCGGCCCGCGGGCCGGTCAGGGATCGGGCCTTCGCGCTGGCCCGGGCCCGTGCAGTGCTCTGGTACAAACTATACGCGTTGTGACATATAAAAGGTACTTTTAAGCCTTATTCATGCGCTGCACGAAGTAGTTCTTACAAGATTTGGATGTCGCAGGAAAAAACGATTATTTTGGCGTTTGAAGCATCTCGGCCTTGATAAAGTGTCGTAAAGCCAATATAGGATACTGAAGAAGAACTTGTAGTTGGGCTTGAGCCTTACACCATGATATTCAATATAGGATGCAATGTACATTTGTAATAATTAACGTTCCGCAAAAAGTCAAACTTTTTTTTATTACGGTTTTTGAGGTTACACAAGTGTAGTGGTTTCTTTATTATCACGGGATATGCTAAAGACAAGGAGCACACAATGAAGAAAAAAGAGCCCTCCGGCAACCTGCCACGTCACGAAATTACAGGAGAGCTTTATATTTTAATTAACTGTTTACGCCCCATTCTTGAGGCCTTAAACTATATATTCTAGGAGGAAGTTTTCTGAAGTTTCTAGGTGCTGAATATTTTATTTCTCAAATATGCTCGCTTGGTCCGGGTATCGAACCCGGGACCTCTCCATTACAGGTGGAGCGCTCTACCAACTGAGCTAACCAGGGGTTAGACGTCAGTAGAGCAAACGGGTTTTATCAGCCGCCACCAGTCTAACACCAACAAGGGTGAAGCTTGCTATTCGAGGTTATTTTTATAATGCAATTAAATGCAAAGGTGCAAGCGAGCTGGACAAGAATGACGAAAATAATTCCTGGAGAAAGGGAACAAGAGGGACAAAGGACAAACACAAATCTCCAAACACAGCTAGGTGACTGGTGCGCGACCGAAAAAATCCGCCTGGTCCGGGCAGGGTGTTGAACCGGAACGGAACCGAACCGAAAACCGGAACAGAACCGTTATTTTTAGCCGAACCGGAACTGAACCGAACCTAAATCTTCGCCGCCATCTTGGAACTGAACCGGAACCGAACCGAAAAAAATATAACGGTAACCGGTTCAAAACGGTTCAAGGTAATTTATTTTTTATTTTTTGTTAGTATCACAAAATGAACATATGGGAATAAAAAATTGGCGGCTGTATATCTCTCTATTGATCAAATGGTCATATACATAATTGCAATGTATGGTAAATTGTGGGTTTTCGAGGCGATTTTGTATTGCACTATGATTAACCTTGTGTCACGTTGTCACGTGACGTCATGGTGTCAATACATGTTGTCAAGTAATGTCACGTGACCTCGTGATGTCATTATACTCACCGCGTCAACTCGATTTAATTTGAGGAAGTCACTAGATGTATTAACCTTGTAGACAGCGTGACGTAACATGACATCACGATTTTCGCAACACTAGCAATAGATGTCCTAATTGTAAAGTTGTGCAGTATTTATAGCAGTCTCGCGATGATATATGGCAGCCTAGAGAAATGTTAGAGCGCATGACTATTCAGGCATAGTGTTGTAAAGTGAGGGCCCAAAAGAAGTGCAGGTAAAACCGAATATAACATTAGCCTCCCGAGGCAGTATTTAGCGAAGTTTCGAGCTCATGCAAGCTGATGAAATGTGATTTATACTAAGATTTGAGGAATCTTCGTCTGTCCTTCGCGCTATTTATGTAAAATTATTAATTTCATTGCGTGCATCTTTACGCATCTCTTTTTGCAGTAAGGCGTTCTGTAAGGGATTATTTTGAAAAATAACATTTCTCTCTCTTTTGAACATTTCGCGCATTTGACTTCCAATCTATCATGTGAGTACAGAGTCCTTTTTGGCGTACCCTGCAACCGGATGTTTCACACTGCCTATCAGCCAAACAGAAAACACTTTTACGCAGACTCTACAGCTCGTGTAGTTTCGAGTATCGTCCTTCCGCGTCGGTCTCAAGCGGTTATGTGAACTTTATAAAGTAAAATGTATTGATCATTATAAAAATATATTTGATTACTAACTGAATATTTGACAACGTAAAGAAAGGGCCGACCACCCTAAAGCAAAGCCCCCAAATTATCTGAAAGGTGTTCTGCCAATCTTTTCCGGCGTTTTTATCCTCGACAGGCACGTTGTAAGTGATACGGGACGGTCTTACACACATTTCTGATTTTGAAGCTAATTTAAATAACTATGTGTTCCTCACACATATAACTTCTCAAACATATAGAAGTCTGTTACTGCCTTTTTTACGTGGTGAACATTACTTGTATGTGTCTGTGGGCTGGACAAAAACAAAGTAAACAGGGCGCGCGGCGGAACTATGATGATTACGCACTCAAACCGTCAGAAAGTGTCCTATTAAGTAGCTGCCATGTCGAGTAGAACGTGAAATACTACTTCGTTTTACTTAACAAAAAATAATCTTGGAGGACGCTTAAGCTTCGCCTTTAAAAGTGGAACGCGATAGCGTTAACGGGCCTCGTTTGCATCGCATTCTCATTTGCCGCGCAAGCGGGCCTCACGTCGCCTAGTCAAAAATGTCTGACTCGCAACCGAGGGGTCGTGGGTTTGAATCCCGCCTAAAATTCTTAATTTTTTTTCTTTAAGGCAAAGGAATTACTTTAAAAGTGAAATCATATGAGACATACGGCCACCTTTAATTCGCATTACATGTCATGTTTTAATCACTCTCATTCCACTCGTGATGTCACGTTTCACGTGAGCATTGTGGGTTGTTTGAAATTCTTGCGCGAGGGCATGTGGCTGTGACGTCATGACCTTATCGACCAATCAGGATTTTCCAGTCACGCCACCGACATAGGCTTTTCTGCGACATGAGCTCCTTAACGCTGTCGCGTTAAAATCATCAATTAGCAAGGGTGATGCTCATTTGCAAATTAAATTTACCGGCATCTTGTTAAGAACAAACCTCAACAGCCAGGCTATGCCAGCTTATCCTGTATAAGAAAATGTTCGCTTGGGCAAGCGCTATTTAGGGCCAGATTCGATCTGAGTGCGAAGGTACGTATAGATTAGAGCAGGGGTCTCAAACACGCGGCCCGCGGGCCGCATGCGGCCCGCAACTTGCTGGGACGCGGCCCGCAGGCAACCGGCTACGAGTCCCGGTCCCCATGTATCGTGCGCTAAAAATGACATGCACCATAGCCACCTCATCTCGTCAATTAATTTTCAGTAGAGCGCACTGTGGTGTCTGATTCTCGTCTTTTTGTCCTTATTTTTGAGCGCTAAAATGTATTCCAAACTAATTTTCGCTCGAAAAGTAGCTTTGCTCATTCAACCTATTCGCATAGTTTATACTTATCTATCTTTGTTGGCCCTTTGTTTCGCTTTTATTTTTTGATTCCCAGCTTCTTTTAAATGTACAACAATTCCGCTACTAGGCTGCAAGCGCGAGCGAGCTCTTCGTTGAAGGATGCATCTCGGCTGTTCGAACTCTCGATCAGCAGGAGCAACTGCCAAAGATAAAAATACGAGCTCTTGGTTCTCGCCTTCAAAAAAATTCACCATTAAAGGACGAATATTTGTTCAGAGTGTTGTAATAAAAATCGTCAGAAAAAGCAAGAACTGCCAAATTAACTAATTGTTTCTAATATAGTCGTGCAGAGCATTGGTCAATTCATGAGTGAATTAAGCAACGGGAATGACATTATACGCGCTCTCTTGTTCTATTAAAAATGCCAGAACGTTGGCGGGGCTGTGTCGCTTTAATTTTTGTTATCATATCAGGTCAAAGCCCAAAGTAGTCATATAAACAGATCAAATCTAAAAATGCCACTGGCAAAACTGAGTTTACTAATAGCATAGAGCACGAGGTATCTTCTCTTTAAAATAGTTTGAACCCCCCCCCCCTCCCCGGTCTTACGTTTCCGGTGTGGGCTATTCTGGCCCCCACACTCAAATGAGTTTGAGACCACTGGATTAGAGTGAACAATTGCAATTACTCCTTGCTGCATGATTAGTCGTATGCATGCGGTGCTGAGTGCAAATTTGGTTAGAACAACAAGCATTTTGATTGCCGCTCGGTGTTTCTATAAAAAATAGACTGAAAAGAATTCTCTTAAAACTTTTGTGACATTTTGAAAATTTCATTGCTTTTAGCTCAGTTGTGTCGTCATCATATACAAAAATATATTGTGAAGCGTATTTCGTAAACCATATCTCATAATATATATGGCCATGAGGTGCTCATTTCATAATTTTATGTGATGTAATTAATTCCTTAGTTCAAGGACACAATCACGATTTCACTTTTAATACTGCGACGCAAAGTTGTACTAATCACAGGTATTTTAGGCGACCTACCACACTTCGCGACAACATTTTATACCGTGTAACTAGATCAGCTTGAATTTTAGAATTTTACTTAAACACGAAGAAAGGACAAGAAAATACATGATAATGCAGTGAGTGCGCAGGCGAGCTGGTGGATGTTAACCATTTTGTTCTTAGCCCGAGACTGAGGCAGGAAAAGAGGAAAATTTCATAGTTTCTACTTTGAAACTTTCCTCTTTTCCTGCCTCAGTCTCGGGCTAAGAACAAAAAAGAAAATACAGTATAGTTCCAAATTTCAAGCTGGTTTATTTACAGGTATGTATGTACCAACAGGCTCAACTATTTACTTTTGTACCTAAACATTTTGATTCAGGTAAAATATATGTTACTGGTAAACAAAGGGATGTTGAGTCGTATGAACACGACGTAATGTACGTTAATGTAGATTTTATTCTACTCTTGCTTCGAAATTAAATAACTGAATTTAATATTTTGGGTCCTAAAAAACAAAAGTAAATTGCACGAACGATTAAGAAACTGTATAGTTAATCGTTTCACGGCGTAAATAGTGTATATTGCCAGAACAACGCGGAAAATATATTCTCAATTTAGCGGTTCAAACCGGTTCGAACCGATTCGAACCGATTCGGACCGGTCGGTTCGGACCGGTTCAGACCGGTCGGTTCGAACCGAACCGGTTCGAACCGGTTCGGTTCGAACCGGTTCGACCGGTTCGAACCGGTTCGACCGGTATTTGAGGTCATTCTTGTCCAGCTCGCTTGCACCTTTGCATTTAATTGCATTATAAAAATAACCTCAAATAGCAAGCTTCACCCTTGTTGGTGTTAGACTGGTGGGGGCTGATAAAACCCGTTTGCTCTACTGATGTCTAACCCCTGGTTAGCTCAGTTGGTAGAGCGCTCCACCTGTAATGGAGAGGTCCCGGGTTCGATACCCGGACCAGGCGGATTTTTTCGGTCGCGCACCAGTCACCTAGCTGTGTTTGGAGATTTGTGTTTGTCCTTTGTCCCTCTTGTTCCCTTTCTCCATGGATTATTTTCGTCATTCTTGTCCAGCTCGCTTGCACCTTTGCATTTAATTGCATTATAAAAATGCTCGCTTTGTTTTTGGATTTTCCAAAATATCATGAATCCGCAAGCTGAATAAAAAATAACCGTGTCTTTTTTGTTTCTCTCTTTGACAGGGGACGTGCAGTTTTCTCGCAACAATCGGGGCTTCCGAACTATTCTTCAAGTAGGCGAGTCCCAACGGTTCTACGCGTTTTTTGATGTCTCAGGTCGCGTGACCAAGCTCACCTTTGTAGGTGAGTGGCAGAGGCATTTCTTTCTCAATACAGGGTCACAAAGTTTCTACGGGAGGGTTATATTACTGCTCATTAGTCAAGGGGCTCATACAGTCGTATCTGCTATATTGGACGTTATTAGCTGTGTCACGCAAACTTGGGTTATTTTAACGACGCTTGTTGTTGGGGCTAGTTGGTGAGTTATGCCCAGAAAAACCTTCTTCGTGTTCATCTCTGTTTTGCGCTGACACCTGTCCCGAACTTTGCTCTGCCATTAGTAATTACTCATGGCATAACTTATCGCATCACGATAACCATCAAGTGATGAGAGGTTTGAGTTTCCATTTAAAAATGAATTCTTCTCTTCTATTGTCTGAGGAAAAATGTACTAAGCAACTCGAAAGTTAACTAAAATATTTGTGCAAAGGGAAATGTGTCTATGTTTGTTCATCCGGAGATGTAAATCCTCAGTGGCCCCGATCTGCTTTTAATATCGTAGTTGCTAGCCGCATAAGAGACGCAAGGCGCTTCTTCGTTCTAATAAAACCATTGATTGATTGATTGATTTCTTTAGCATCTATTGCTACAACACCAATGACACGGCGGTATTAGTCTTTAAGAACACCTAAGAACGAATCACGAAGCAAGACGCGTGGAGATAACAACGTCTGTCGTTTCTTAAGCTCTCGGTGACCATAGTGACAGTGAGAACGTCTTTTTAAACACCAAGTTTATTGTTAACCATTCCGCCCACCCGTAGCATAATTGTTTTTTTAGAACTCAACTCGAGACATTCCGGCCAGTGGCAGGACTCGGCAGGACTCAAACGCAGTTGACAGGCCAGGCGCCACATGTGCGAGGTCAGTGCCTTGTTCAAGTTGCAGACATGTAGGTACTATCTTGATCACAGTTAGCGGGAACGCCGGAGCGCGTGGCAGCGGGCACTATCAGAGCGCTCTACCGGACTGGCGCGCAACTGCTGCGCATGCGCATCGCGCGTACGGCGAGATTATATTCTCGTCGCGCGCATCACGTCATCTGAGCGCTCGTCTGTCGTCTGCTACGCGCGTCGTCTGCTACGTGTATCGTCTGCTACGCCTGTCGTCTGCTACGCCTGTCGTCTGCTACGTGTCGTCTGCTACGTGTGTCGTCTGCTACGTGTGTCGTCTGCTACGTGTATCGTCTGCTACGCCAGTCGTCTGCTACGCGCCTCGCCTGCTACGTGTGTTGTCTGCTACGGCTGTTGTCTACCATGCGCATGCTACTGTTGATAGCAAGAACTTCGGCATACCCGAGAGGTGGTGAACCCTAAAATGAAAGCTCCTCCAATGTGCTCATCTGCTTTCCCGGTTTAGTTTCAGTATTTGTTAAAGCAAATAAACATTGTGACTTTTTTCTTCTCGCGTCAGTCTGCGCCTGCTTCGCCGACCCCGCTTCCTGAAAAGTCTAGAGCTATCTCGGGCGCGGTGATCACAGACTAATTGTCGGCCAGCGCGTCTGCATCATTAATTAACGTGGTCCTGACATTGATAACTGCATTTATAGCTTGTGGTTCTTCTCTTCCTTACTGTTATTGCCTTTTGGCCTGTGATAGATGTGTGTTGGTGACTGCGGGGTGCAGACGTCTAAGATTTCTGCCCATAAGGCTTGCTGCAGCCGATTGCTGTAATGACGACGTTGTGTCAGTAGTGTCGGGTAAGAAAAGTGCAAACTTTATTGCTGAAGTAAAACTTAATGGCTGCTACCTGCAGTCAAAGAAAAATCAAGTCAACTAAAACAGGCTCAGTAACGGGTCATATCCCCGTTTAGCTCGACTACAGCCGCCATCCTTGACGGCAGCGAGTCGTAAAGACTTGACACGAAAGACGCGTCTCCTTTCAAACGTTCCCATTCTGCTTGGACTGCGTCCCACAGCTGGTCTTCTGTGGCGGAATAAATAGGAGTCCGCACCATGGCCACCTTCATTCGGCCCCACACGTTCTCAATGATGTTGAGGTCCACGCCCTTCGGAACCCATGGCAACTCCTCTATGCCGCACTGCCGCAAGTGGTCCTTCACGGTGCACGCAGTGTGGATGGGCGCGAGATCTTGCTGAAAAAGGAAGTTCCCGTCGGGGAAGAGACCACTCCGAACGAAGGGTATAAGGACGGTGTCCACCACGTCGCAGTAACTGGTCGATGTCAGCCTCCCGACTATGCGGTGCAGAGGACCGAGGCCATGTTTTTGAGATGGCACCCCAAACGTTCACGGACGTCCTGCCGCTGGAAGCAACGCGCTGCATGTAGGCAGGATCGTTCCTGCAGGAGCGCATCGACCCTAGTTGAGCGGTGTGATTTTTCAGCCAAGCTATCGAACTGTATACACAAAAATTACGCAGGTAAAGAGGAGAAAGGAACAAAGACTGTCACGACTACCCATATGAGCCAACAATAATAAAAAACAAATAAACAACGTAATTAGCTTTAACTAACAATGGATACATTGCGAATAACATAGCAGAAAATTTAACTGTTAAGGGACCCCAGCCTTTTATCAAACGGAATTGCAGTAAATCACGAGTGTGTAGCGAGAACGTAAACGAACGACGAAATATTTCCGCAACGAAAACAATTATCAAGATCTACGTAGAACAGCTAACATACTAAGCAGGCCTTACCGTGCGCCGCGGGGTCGCCACACACGCACGCGTTCGTCTTGCCTGGTGGAGAACGTCGATTCGTCTGAAAAGACGACCCGGCCCCAGTCATCCGCCGTCCACGACGCATGTCCCATCGCAAAGCGGAGCCTCGCTTCCTTGTTTGAAGGAGATAGCAGGGGCTTCTGCGCTGCCATGGCGCTATGCAGGCCGGCGCTTGCCAACCTCCGACGAATTGTCACGTCCGAAACGTCCAATTCCAGCTCCTCTCGGATTTCCCTGGCCGAAAGAAAGGGGTCCTCGACGACAGCGGCAATAATGTAACGGTCCTCATCCTCGGTCGTCGCTCTTGGGGGAGTCCCTCGAGGTGCGTCGTGGATCCGGCCTTCATAACGGAAAGCTTGAACGATCCTATTAACCGTCTTTAGAGGCCTATTTACAAGGGCCCCGATGGCCTGCTGCGAGTGCCCTTTCTGGGAGAGCTCGATGATCAATCGCCTGTCCGCCTCTGGAACTCTGGCCATGACGAGGTGCAGCAATCGTTCCGACAGCAATGCAAAGGCGCCTAAATTTATCAAGCACACCGCATGCGGGGGAGGGGGCCTCGAATATTATTTTAATAAAATATAAGAAACAAAAAAGGTATGATACTGTATCATGCATCAAAATATTCGCATGCTTATCGCATGCCCGTGGGCTGATAAGTTCATCTACACGCATTTTAACCCCTGCGCTTCCATGCGACATGCTTCGCGTAGAAGACGACGCCCGTAGCAGACGACGCGCGAGCGCTCCGATGACGCGATGCGCGAGATGAGAGCATATTCCCTCAGCAGGCGCGATGCGCATGCGCTGGAACTTGCGCGCCGGGCCGTTAGGCTGCTCTGATAGTACCCGCTGCCACGCGCTCCGGCGTTCCCGCTAACTGTGATCAAGATAGTACACGTTACTGAAATGGAGTAACTAAATACCGTTATCGGTACTCACTCAAAATAAGCACGCTACTCGTTACTGCAATTCAAAAGAAACGCATTACCTCAACTTGAAAGTAACGCGTTATTCTCTCGTTACTCTGAATGTGTCGTTTTTTATGAAGCAGTGTCCGCTTGCAACAGGCAGCCTGCAACAGGCATCCGGCTGCGCCCGCAGAGTGGGAGCCCACGGTTATACCCTGTTTCGTTGTAACCTGGCAAAGGGTGAACGATAAGCCCCGCATTGCGTTCCGAAGGATTCGATATCCGCTACGTATACGAGCGCAACGCACACATATTGGAGCATGACGCAGCGAAAAGCCTGATACTTCTTCGCAGTAAAAACGCACTCCAGTGATACGTAGTCACTTTTCGATTGGCCCACCAGGGCAGTAGCTTCCGCCGTACTGTCAGTGTTATGCGATCACGACTTCCTGCATATCCCAGTATTTCTTGCTTCACACACTAGGCTAATGTTTCCCCAATGTTTCTTACTTCAGTCACTAGATAGCGCCATACCAAACAGCATTGCAGGTTGTCTATATGTTTGTCGTCTTTAATAATATCTTGCTTTTTCAACGCGTTCAAATAGGGATAACTGTAGCTATACTGACATACGTTGTGAACATCTTTTTGATGGTTTATCTAGCGTTTTTTCGTCGTGCAACTGACCGGCACGAGCCGGGATTAGTATACTGTACTTCGTTTCAGCTTGAGTCCAGGCGCGGCCAACGCCACGAGAAAATAAGGCAAATCGAGTCGCGCCAAAATCGCATGTCCCTCGGTTTTTCCTGGTCATGATTGATTCAGCGATGATAGAACACGTACAGAAACATCGCGAACACGATGGATGATGGTTCGCTTTTGACGCGGTCGGTTTGGTCCTATCAGCTCATAGCGTCGGCTGGATCTGGGCCTAAAATGAAACGAAATATAGAGCTTTCCATCGCTTATCACCCGGCCGAAAAATGCTGGCCCATCGCTTATCACCCGGCCGAAAAACGAAAAGGCACTTGCTCAGAAGCCGTTCCACAGCCCAGCCGACAAAAATGGCAGCGCACAGAAGGCGAACTTTGCAAAGGTCTATGCTGGCTACTTGTGTTTTACACGTTCCCCTCTGGAAGTATCTAAATACCACTACGCGTTACTTCACCAATATGCAGCAAAAATGTTACTCGTTATTTCTCTTAAAAAGTAACCAGGTCTTTATTTCGTTGCAGAAAAAGTAACTAGGTAGTATACATGTCTTGTAACGCGTTACGTACAATACTGCTAGATAATCACCAGCTCCGCTTCCATCCACTATTTTGATGTTAAAACTGTTTTTGTTTATCGAAGATCGATTGAAAACACTTCTTTAATTTTATTCCTTGACGCACCTGTGGTGCTGTCGTGGTTGGAAAGTTTAGAGTATGGGAACTTGAAAGGGAGCTACCTCTGTTTTTATTCGAATGACCCTGCATAGACGACAGCGCTGGAAGCGTTGGTGGTGTCTCGCGGCTTAGATTTATTGTGCCTGATGTTTTGAAGTCGGGTGCCATTTGTGGGAGCTAGATCACCTCGAAGGGAAGCGAGGTCTTCCCGTCGCTTCTGTCCGCTTTCGAACGCTCTTGCACGGACGGTGGAGAGCGTGCGTCCTTGAAAAGTGCTCATGACGTAGACCACGAAACGCAGCCAGCCTCATTCATTCCTGGCTGTCAATCAACACCTCTGCTGCTGCTGTCACGATCTCCGTACCGAACTGCTCAAACGTACGTACAAGACTCTCGAAAACTAGAAAGGAGGCAAGGATGGTGGTGGAGTAAAACTGATCTTCACCGCCCTGGGCGGTAGCCCAACAAGGCGACACAGCGACCGCGGGCGAGCGGATGGACAGACAGTCACATTGTCAGGCCATGAGTGGCGTGAGTTTTGACGACTGACGAGGAGCTATATTACGATTGTGGGAGTGGAACGCTATTATGAAGTCATTTGCGGTTGTGGACAGCTGGCCCGTCCCGCGTTCCCACTAGAAAACGTACGCAAGCGCACTGCATGGGCGGAATAAAGAAGGGGGGGGGGTGAGGCGCGCGACCGCTCTCCCATGAACCCCCCAGGTCAACTTTTTTAAGAAAAAAAATGATATACAGCAGACAAAGTTAAATTTTTGGTGACAGCAAATACATGGTGAATAAAATAGATTTGGGCAAGGTTTCGGCCGTCATGTCAACTCTCTGTAGAACCCCCCCCCCTTCCCCCCCCACCAAGCCTGGCCCATAAATCCACCTCTGGAGTTCGAGTCCGCGAGGACACCCATTTATGCCCATCTCTCACGCTATTATATTTACTCAAAAGGTACTCTAGAAATAGAGACGATCGTATCTTCACTGGATGAATTCGGACATGAGTATCTCTATCAAACTTGAGAACAGAAACTAGGACTTGCCAACGATGTTACTGTCCACATTACATTGTTATATTTATTGATTGAGCGAAGGCTGGCGCTATTCTATTTCTGATGAAAGACGCCGTCGCTAAGCCAGTTTTAAATAGCAATCTGCATAATATCCTATGTTCAGGGAGACTATGGGCACAACTTGTATATAAAATCATAGTTGTGGTATCTACCACAACAGTTTAATTTACGCTTGCGGTCGTTTCGTTCACATTTATCGTTATAAAAGTTAACACTTGTGACAGGCCAATCAGAATGAAAGGCGTGTATAATTGAAGAAGCTAGAGACGCACGTTACCACAGGCGGGCAAAAGGAGCATTAGAAAACCCAAGGAGCTCATTAACGTACGCTATATACACCCAGGTGGACAGCATCGCCTCTCTTGGGTGTTGTTTGGGCTGGCGGCAGTGGCGTAGCTAGGCCATCCGGCACCTCGGGCCCCTATGTCTTGGTAGCCAGGCCCCCCCCCCCCCTCGATTTCGATCCCTAAGATCGCAACCAACAAATAAAGGGGGGGGAAGGAAGTGCCGGGTTCTGCCAGAGGTGGCACCCCCACGTGACTGGGACGCCTGGTACCCGAAGCCCAAGACCCCCCCTTTATGTTACACCACTGGGTGGCGGCGAAGCCAGAAGTTCCGTAACCGCTAGAACCAAACCAAATCTTGTTGCGCATTGGCGAATGCCTACGGTAATATCGTTAACAGCCCTCAACAGTGAATTTCGCGTTAGATGCGCAGGTTCTTATAGTTCTGTTTCAGAACGAAATCGTTACGCTTGTTGTGCTTACTTTTGCGTATGTTATGACAGATCGGTTCCTTCCGTTTGTAGTGTGAACATAGCTTAAGAACAAAAGATCATCACTTAGAAAAAAGTAGTATGGGTGCGCGGCGGTTTATCTGCAGCTGTTGTGAACAGTGTGAGCGGGAACGCCGGAGCGTGAGGCCTGCTCCGATTCGCACACTCTCGCAGCCCCGCCCTCTCCGCTCCGTAGTCATATCA
The DNA here is from genome assembly GCA_037355805.1 of Ixodes ricinus. NCBI lineage: Eukaryota > Metazoa > Arthropoda > Arachnida > Ixodida > Ixodidae > Ixodes > Ixodes ricinus. The sequence goes on along the minus strand of JAZHYW010024838.1, from coordinate 102,093 downwards.
GCCTTGAGGTAGCGCAACTTGTGTCGAGAGAAGCCGCACGCTCCGGCGTTCCCGCTCATACTGTTTGCGATAGTACATTCATGAACATAAACTGGTGTATTGGACAACAGCTTTGATTGTAGTGCGAAACTTTGAAACGGAATTGCATTGCCTCGCAACGACATATTAACGACGCCTTAAAAAAATGCTAAGTTTCTAACAGGTACAAGAGGTGTGACTTACAATACTAACCAAGTTCTAATAATGCACGCAGATGCTTGATTTTCGCGAAAATGAATTAAGCATTAAATACCACCAACACCAGGGCATAATGTTTCCGTTCGCAATTGTGTATCTGTAGATTGCACTGGTGTGCAACGGTCTGTCATGCTGGTGCTCCTAAAAACAAATTTATAAATGCCATTTATGAAACAATGCACCCTGAAACACAAAGCGTGACATTGTTTTAACAGGGAACGTGCTGTCGACTAGGTCTTCCCAGCCCCTGTCCTTTCACGAAGTGCATGGCGAAAAATGTGCTGCTGGAGAGGAACAACAAGGCTGCTTCTCGCGTCAAGGGATATTGCAAGGGCATCGTGTTCAGCTCCCGTCCTGTCCAGGTCAACGAGACAATAAGGCTGCGGATTGGAAAAGTTTTTTCCGGGTGGAGCGGACTTCTGCGGTGAGGCAGGACTTGCGCTATACGCCCTTACTTTGCTTTAAAAGGAGAGTTCCGCCGCGCGTAAGCAAGACACCCTAGAACCAATCAAAGCCTGTGAACAGCCTTCTTCAACTCCATGGAATGTCATCTCGCTCGGACGGCGCCAGCTCAGCGATTGGGCCTTAGCCCGACGCTGAGCTGGTGCATTGGCAGAACACGAGGTTCTGTCGAACGCTGACACAGCGTCCGTGTCCTATCTGTGTCTGCGATTGATCTCATTGTGATGACGTCGAAGTTCTGGTCCACAGGCCTTGATTATTCTCGGTGGTGTTGCCACAGGAGACTACGCAATTCTTATTACGAAATCAGTGCGTATGAAGTGACCCTCCCTGAGCACGTCAATAAAATATATTCCCAACCACTCACTTGCTGGGAAGATCACGAATCTTAAAGGTGACGCACTCACGCCACCACCAGAGGAGCAAATGAGCTGAAACAAGAAATTACTTCCAAATGAGTAACCGAGAAAACTTCTTTACGTCGCACGACGAAACAGTCCGTGGGCCATTCTGCATCTAACTCTCCGTCCCATTCTGCATCGCTTTGTCCGCCGCCCAATGTTCCTAGACTTCAGATAGATTAATGTGTGCTAGTGATTGGTACACGTTTTGTATCGATAAACTTATATCGAGCATCTAGCATTTTATTAATAGGAGGCAGCTTACGTCATCTATCTTACAACACTTACACTCCTTCTAAATGGCGCCACTTTATTATCTCGTTAATAATTTTAGTTCTGTTTGTATAATTTTACGTTTCCATTAACCTTTTCTGTTAAATGTTTAACTTTATTTTTGTGACCTCAATATTTGATCACCGATTATTTCATTACCGTCAAAGAATCCTGGTGCTTCCACAAGAACTTCTTCCCCTCACGGAGGGCAGAACCCAATCCCATGCGTTTGTCATTCAGGTTTTCTTTATTTTTGTTTTCACATCTGCATGCACCACTAATTTTATCCATGTCTTAAAATCTAACTCTCCGTTTTTTTACTTTAACAAACCAGCGCGAGGGCCCTTTGCGTGTTACAAGTCTCTCCACATGCTCATAAAGTGTTATGTTTTTTTTTTCTATTGGATCATTCCCTGTTTTCAGATAAACAAAGCACCTAGAAGCACGCCAAACCCCGGTACTTTCTTTAAAACGCATATGTTTTCTGCAGCTCTTCCTCATTCTTTCCAAGTCTTGTGCCTTCCCTAATACTCCAGAGGCTTCCCCTTGACATTCCTGTTTCATCCCACCCCTTCCTATTTCATCCCACTCCCTTAAATTCAGTATTGAGGGGAGGTCCTTCCGTGCATATATCTAACATGAGTCTGCGACACCATGTATACCCTGAAAAGTTAGGTCGGCAGTTGCACCACATTTTCCTCTTTTTTATGTCTAGTTACTGTCCCCTGCGTGCTTATAAATCTTACATTTACCGGTCACACATGCTATCTCCAACAACAGGGAAGACCCACTCGACAAGGCAGTTTCTGGCGGCTGTGCTGGATTCGCTTTGGCCAGGCCCACTCTCCTTGGGGTGAGGAAATAAATGAACATATCTTATCTCGCTAAAAAATAAAGCGCCTGAGGCAAGGTGTGCTTAGCACCACCGCATAGACTGCCTCGGTGATTGGGTCCTTCATATTGAGGGAAACTGTACAAGTAGCCATAGCCTCCTCTATACTGACAAAGCCTGGCAGATCGCGATGAGACGCGGCCGCCGAAAGTGAAAATGTAGAGCGGCAGACAACGGATGAGAGGAGAGTCATGTAGCGGGCGCCCCGCTGCGGCGGGACGCCGAAGCACACTTTTCCTGGGCGATGGAATGTCGGCTCGTGCTCCTCGCGTTCCCCGCGCTACCGCTTCTTTCTCGTCGGGTTTGAAAACCATGTTTCGGGTCCTCGGCGCTGCAAAAGCTGCGCGCTGAATACCAGATTCCCCGAGAAATGCTCTCTGCTATCTGATCCTCGCGTTCCGAATCTGCGACCGAGCACTATATGGCTCCATTGTCGAACTGCCAGGCTTTGTGAGTATAGAGGAGGCTATAAAGTAGCGCATCGCTCGACTTTATCCTGCCCCTTTTAAATTCCATAACATATCCCCCTCTCCTCTACGCCGCACCAGGAAACCGCGAGCTACAGGATTCCTTTGCTTTGCAACTACATTTTGCACTCGGCCTTGACAACAAGGCCAATTTACTCACCGATATTTTTTTCTAGCAAAATGCGCGCATTCTTTGTGCGACGCCACAATCTGGGCGCGTAGCTTTGACTATTGATTCAGTGTACAGTGAACTACAGCGACCCTACTTGCCACACCGTTCAATCCAGCGCTCGAATGTATCGCGTGACTACACGACCCTCCCAAAGGTCACGTGACACTCGCACGCATAGGCCCGTATACCTCTAAAGTTTTCAGCAGCACCCTTGTCGAGAAATATCGTAAATTTTAGGTCGCGCCTCCGTTGGGCTTTGCGTTTCGTCCCTTCAAACTCTCTGTTGGTACCCATGAACAGACACAGACGCTATAGTTTATGCCTGCTGATCGTGCATGCATGATGATCGCTAAAACGCCTCTTCAGATCAGCAATAAATGGCCAGCGTCTCGGGGATGCTAGCGGAGACACCTCTTTTTGTGGTCGCATCCCGTGGACGCTACGGCGCCCCCTGGCCGAGAGAAACAGTCCTATTGGATTGACTTTGATGGGTTCGTAGGGTCTTCTGCGGTCCATCGTAAGGTGAAACGGTGTGTAGTGATCAATGTCTTTCTAGCGGTCAGAGTTGGTGTATGATCGCTCACTTCGGCAGAACGCTGGCGGCACTTCATGTAACAGAGAGCGCCTCGTTCTCTTCGTCATCTGCCTTTTGTGCCCTATCCCTTCCAGGCTAGGCTTCACGTCGCATGACCCAAGGACCCTGGCCGGCAGACTCCTGACACCGTCAGCCAGTTCCCAAGTACCGTCGCGGGGCACTGGGCGGGACCTATCGGGGCTAGGTTGGTTACACGTACCCTTATTTCAGATGCGGAGCATCTCTAGCTCGGGTCTATGTCCCGCGGCGTCGGCGTCGGCGTCGTAGTCCGCACTCACACTGCGCATGCGCAACTCTCCTCCTTCCCTCTCTCCAACAGCTTCGCGTTACTCTCTCCGCACTCTCTCTCTACCAGCTCCGTGCACTTCGCGTGCGTTCGCTCCAACTCACACCGCGCGCGCATGCGCAGCTCTCCTCCTCTAGTCTCCTCTCCTTCAAGTGTGAATATACACCAACTCATGTTTACAAACAAACCGGAGCGCCCGGAGCGCCCCTAGCGGACGCCACCGGCGCCGCGCATGCGCGATGGGGGTGTGGGCAACAAGCTCGCCGTCGCCCATAAACAAACCATTGAAATGCGATGTTGGCGGCGTCAGTGTGAGTCCCCTTGCCCTTTATCGCATTCGAATTGTTGATTCTACGTCTTCCTGGCAATGTCTGACTACATGAGCGGCGTCAGCGAAATTAACGAGGCTCGTTACACCGCAAAACTTCGCGTGAATAATCTGACATGCGGCGATTCATTCCGCGTGGACGCCGCAGAATGTACGCTAAAGCCTGATTCACCTGATGAGATTTCGCTCGCAATTTTCAGTCGCGACGTCGCTCGGGCTGCAAAAGCGTGAACTGTAGCTGAGATGGTCGACGTCGATACTGAAAATCGCAAGCAGAATCGGACCAAGTGAATCAGGCATAACAAGTCGGTGATGGCCGCTGATAACAATAATCAACATCTCCTTGTATCTACTGTTTACGACGAGCCTGCTTACCAACCTTCAAATTTAAGTCTTTTGAGGCCTGCTCTTACTTCTAATCGGAAGGACCGGGCCAACTTTCGGTCTACGGGCCGGCGTCGTCTAAGAGAGCAGACGACAAGCAGAAACGTTCGAAAGAGCAGACGACAGTTTGAACGATCAGGCGGCCGTTCGAACTTGAAGACGCACTGAACGTAGTCCGCTGGTGGTCCGCACAACTTGACGGCTTTCTGGCGTTCATGTTGGAACAAAACAAATAAATCTGATGACCACAAGTATCCGTGAATTCAACCCAAAGTGCTTCCCGCCCAAGCAATCGTTGTCCGACGGCGTCTGCTTTTCCCTTTTCACGGCACATATCCAGATTCTCGGACGAACCGAGCACGTGAAAACTGACCTTCAAACATTTCTCGACACTTTTGGTACGGCCCCAGTCGCGGCGTTTTGACGAGAAGGCAGGTTTTTGTCTGATTCCTTTCAAAACAACGCAGGAATACACGTCTAGCATGGGGACTTCTGCCCACAGCCCCAGACCGGAAGTGCGACCGGCGCGCCACCACCGCGCCGTGACGTCACAGAGATGAGTTCGTGTATAGACCTTTTTCTCAAGGGCGCCGCCATCTTGAATTGTCGTCACTTCGAGTATGGGCGAAAACATTGTTTTGCTGTCGCCACGCCAATAGAAGACATTTAGGATAAAAGCGTAACCGTCACGCATTGTCATTTTGCCTCCCCCTAGTTTTTTACTATTTACAGGTTGAAACGTTTTAATAATTTTTCGTCGCCCATACCGGATATGCCTATTAGGTGGCTGGGGACGGGAGTACACGGAAAAGGTCTATAAGCAGCGGTAGCGCGCCGCGCGCGTTCCCGGGAGGAGTGAAAGGAGGATAGTTTTGGGCGCGCCAGCGCGCGGGTTGCAGCGCCACGCCAGGGCTTTCCAGTGGGGTGGGTTTTCCCCGCAACTCTGCGGCTGTCGTCTGCTAGCGTTTCTCGGCCGCTCGCGTCCGCCGCAGCCCAAATCCGGCCGGTCAAAAGAAATCAGTCAAGAAGGGAATAAATTAATTACGATCCGCGATGCTCCGCATCACCCCATGGTTCCCCTCGGGAAAATGGTGTAATTTTTTCGCTGTTTAGCGGGTCATGCTACATCGATTTGAATTAAAAACGCATAAGAAACTCCTACTTCTAAAACATAAACTTTGATTTTCTTCCAATTGATTATTGCCTTAATCACTAGCTAGTTTGTTAACCGAATAATTGTTTAAAAGTGGAGCCTCCTATGATGTTGTCTCGGGCCGACGTTGCCCACTCTCATTCTGTCCCTTTCTCTTCCACTTCGCATTCTTCATAATCTCCACCCAGTTTCGGGTGGTTTAGAAAACTACATAATTTTTGTTGCCGTCAATTTTAACAAAGAACAATTAAGTAACGATCAATACAGGTTTAATTATGACAGATATTATAAATTTACTTGTCAAAAGTTATACTAAATTTGTTGCGTAGCATATCCTGCCAGGGAATTTTCCTTCTTACTGGCGCTGTTATCCGTTTATATTGCTACTGCCTTGGGCAAAGCGGATAAAAATCAGGAAAGCACCGGGCTGCTTTTTTTAAAATCTTGCGCTGTCTTATATTTGGGTCAGATTGATCTCTCGGTAAATAACACAAATCTCACTCTTGAAGTAATTATAGGAATATTTGGAAGCTGGTGACCTGACATCAGTAAAGGTATATGTATGTTTACTGTTCGATCTATTTTTGCAATCAGTCAATGGCATTTGAACACCTGAAATGGCTTTAGAAATATAAATTATTTTTGCATCGCTAATGCTATATAAATCCAAACATCTATGTTTGCCAAAAGGGTAAAACAACCAAGATGAACTACAACAAAATAGTAGTCCTCCAGAAAAGGATACTTCGCAAGTTTGATCGTTATCAGGGGAACCCGCGAGACTTAACACGGAGCCACCCTTCGAAAAATATACTATAATCAATGCTAAACAAATAAATTACTTTACACTACTTCATTTGATACACAAGGAGAAGGTGCACCTAAAGCCCAAAAGTATAACCTTGGAGCGAGCACTGAGAAAGAACGCACGGGAAAACCCCAAGATAAGAACAAACTATACGGCAAGTGACAATGCGATTACAAAGTTTATTTATTGTTGAATAAAACTGCAGACCGTATAAGACTTCAATGTTCCTTTCCCATTTTCAAGAAATGTATTAGGGTTCCTGGGGGCTAGTTATATCGTTTTTGAAGTAGAAAAGTGCATATTGGAATGTGAAGCAAAAATTATGGCGTCCTTAGTGGTCGCGCTTAGTACTGTTTTAAACATATCTAAAGATATACAATGTATCTGATAATCTGATTGGATCTCACACTTTAATTTTGCGGGTGTCCTGTTTCAGCGCTGAACTGTCAGGGGAAATAGGGGCCTCGTCAAGTTGCAACAGCAGTGTTTTTTGTTTCATTTCCCTTGGCTCCCTTTTAATAAAAATAAACTTGAAATAAACTTAAAAAAATATGATATACTTACAATTTTGCACTTATTTATACTTTTTTAACTTCCACATTAGACTTAACCAATAAACGGCAGGAAATAATCGGTGAAATATTATTAATTGAGGCACAACCCTACAAATTACTAAGTAAACTGTCCGGAAAAACAAAATGTCGGCTTTGTTTTAAAAAACCTCTGACATGCCAAAAAAAATTTTTTTTCATGCCAGGCGTTGAAGTGGCATATCAGGACATTACAAAAAAATTGTTCCACTATAGAGTTGCTTAGTTTAAAAAAAAAAATTAGAAACACGAGGCCCAATTCAAAGTTTCCGCCGTACACTGTGACGTAACAGTGTACCGCAAGGTGTCGGGGCGGTCAGAAGGGAGGCATCGACCTACGTCACTAAAAGTGGGTTCACCGGAAGTCACGTGAGTTTCACTCCTCGTGCTCTCCGCGACCATGATAAGATTTTTTTGCTCTTTGTACGAGCGATCGTAGAAAACGAAGTTTCAGTTCCATAGCTCTTTACCGCTGCACCGTTGGTTAGATTGCGTGCTGTAAAATTTTAGGACGAAGAGCAGTGGATCGACGCGATGGAGGTCAATGATGAAAGCGTTGCGAGTACAAGCCAGTGTACGAGTGCATGCCGTCAGTCCGATGATAGAGAGCTATGCTGAACGCCAAACAAACTATCAAGTTTTGAAAAAAAAAATTTTTTAGAACGCTCGCAGAAATTAGGATTGCTAGCATACGACAAGCCCGATTGCATTGCTGAAGGTTCAGAAACGAGGTCGTTGAATCATCGGATACTCTCCAGGCTAAAGATGCCTGCCGTCTAAAAATACGAACTGGTTTGTGTACCAAGTACAAGTAAACGTCGAGCACATAGTACGTATTTTGTCTTGAACATGAGTAGAACTTGTTTACTAGGTGCACATGCGGCCGATGTATGTCTCTCGGAAATGCATGCAGTGTGATCTCTTCTCCAGTTGCTGAAATACCGGGACAGTCCCTCACACAGCACCTTCTAAGCATTGTACTTGATCGCGTTAATTCACTGACTCCGCTTCTTCTACCTTTACAGCAACATTAAGCGATGAAAGGCAAATAAAAGAAACCTTGTCTGCTTGGATCGCTCGTGGAGGTGCGGAGAATAAAAAAGTTATTTAAAAATATATTACACGCGCTCGCGGTAAGCACGAGGAGGGATACAACTCACGTGACTTCCGGCGATGCCTACCTTCTGACCGCCCCGGCACCTTGCGGTACACTGTTACGTCACAGTGTACGGCGGGAACTTTGAATTGTGCCTCGTATTTCTATTTTTTATAAAAAAACTACTCAACTTTATAGTGAAGCAATTTTTTTGTAATGTCCTGATATGCCATTTCAACGCCTAGGATGAAAAAAAAATTTTTTTTGGCGTGTCAGGTTTTTTTATGCAACCCCTTCAATAACTAGACCCACATATCCTTTGACGCCTCTTACAGAAACGCCCCAAAACGAAAAAGTGGCGTATCTAGATGTCAAAATGTCATCTTATGGTAGCAGATCTCTGCCCCATCTTAAGTCGCGCGCTGAGCGGAAGCATGCTGTCCCTTCGACGTGATCATCCCGTTCGGATGTCATCTGTCGCCCTTGTAGTTTGACCAGTCATTGCTGTTTTTGTTTTGTTTTTGTATTTGTAAAAAAAAGATGGATTACAGAGCTTATTTTCATTTTTCCTGCCTCGTTTTGGAAAAGCTAAGAATGTTCCACCTGGGCTGGCTTGGACATTTGCATGTACATTTTATAAGGTCACGGGAGTAACATATTGGCGTCTGATTGGTGTAAACAATTGCCTCCGCCAAATCAGACGCAAAAGGTCACCCCGTGAACTTATAAAACGAATGTCCAACTTGGGTATCCTGGAGTACTTATTTCAACAGTTTTGTTTTTGGCTGTCTTTTTTGTGCCTCAAGTCACGCAGTGGAAGGTACACTGGTGGAGTATAAGGTGTGCAGCAACGGCGACGTCCTCTTCACCATCGAGGGGAAGAACTCCGCTCTGCTTCTCAAAGGCGTAAACACGCGGTCTGTACTCTGGGCTATGGTGGACATCTACGGAGCCACGACCGCCATACAGATCGTTGGTCAGTCGTCAGTCCTCAAATAACCTTAGTTAATGTGTCGCGCAAGGGAATTTCTTCATCTCCTAAATGTAGTACATCATAGTTGTATTCACGGGCGGCTGAAGAAGCTGAGGGCTTGGCTTTTTATGCGCACGCTTCTTCCTTTGCGATTCCCTGTTCGGCGCTCTTATCTAGTAACTAGAAAGTGCATTTTATTAGACGCTTCTGGTTTGTAAACAAACGCGAAACTTGCAATGGCGCAGCGGAATACAGAATAACACAATAAAAGCGGATAAAGGCTCCGCAATTCCAAGAGAGGCAACGCCACCTAGAGGAAAAGCCAGGAAAAATAGAAGCAATTACCGCGTCGGTGGCTCTGAGGAAGAGCTCCGGCCTATGTATTCTCAGGTGACGGGTTCGAATCCTGGCCGAGGTGCCCAGCAATCTGACGGATGTTTATTGCGGAAAAGGCGCCGTGTAGCCAAGGTTCTGGAGGTCTGCAGGTGGTCTAATTAATCCTCAGTCCTTCACTGGGGCATGCTAGACGTCCCTTGTGGGTTTGGCACGTAAACGGTAAAACACCCCAAATTTGGCTTCGAAGAAAGATAGAAACGCAAAGCTCGTGGCTACTAATGTGCGGCGAAAACTGGCACGACCTGGTGGGGGATGCGTAAACTAGAGGAACGATATCAAATGCATATATTCGCGTGCGCATCTAGGGGCAGCGCGCTTGGCTTCCCGCGCAGGTGGCAGGTGTTTGTGTCGCCGCTGTTTTTTTTTTCATTGTATAAGTGAGATTCTAGAACGCTTGAGAGCAGTGTAGCTTGTTCATGCTCAGAATGTATAGTTCCAGAACGAATGAGGTAGAATGTTCTAGGCTCGCGGGGAGGCTCAAAAGAAGCCGCGCCGCGCCGTATGGAATCAGTCTTTCGCCAGCGTTCGACCTTGCGTTCGCGCCACACGCTCGTCCTGTTACCTTCCGTTATTCTCTTTCTTTTATTTTTGGCACAAGTTCGCCAAATTAAACTTCTAGTTTGTTTTGTTATTTACCGCCTCATGAATTGTCATTCGTGACAATATTAATGCAGTGTGGGTAAGCATTCACAGGTGGCATGCTCGCCCTTCACAGATGAAGCGGACGTGAGAGCCAACCAGACAAGGACCTCTGCTAGCTCAACCCCGGTCACGAGCAACACGAAGACTGAAAAGCCAGGCCCTAAACCTGGTAAGTTTGTGACGGCAACCGCGAACGAACTTACCAGAAGAAGAGCGGCCAGACCGATGTTTGCTGAAAAATTGTGAACACCTTAATCCTACCTGTAATCTCATATAAACAAGAAAATATCGTGTTTTCTTTTATTTCAAGTCCGTATGCTTGTATGATTGTCTGGTTTGTCTTAGGTGGTTCGCACATAGATATGCATGGACTAAACTCTACTTGAAAAGTCGACCCTAAAGAAATGGCTGATATAAAATACGGTCATACCCAAAATAGAGAGTTTTAGTAGATCGTTCCGATGACTCCGATAACGATACCCGATATTCTGCCTCCGGCTTTGCGCTTACATATATAGTATCATTATCGGGGGTATCGGAGGTATCGGAACGATCTACGAAAACTCTCTAACATCACGTCAAACCAACGTCGCATTCCCGCTTAAAACCAATATTAAGAATGTTCCACCGGCTGGGTTAGCTGCCCGACAACGGGTGAGCCACGCTGGCACCGGGTGAGCTAGTGAAGCAACACTGGGCAATGACGTAGGTTTCGTCCTATGCTCTCGTACGGACGCCGCGGACGCTCCGTTTTCCGTGGCGTTCTGCGATTTTGCTGACGGCAAGAGGTACTTACCGCGTTATCCCGGGTTCCCCTATTTTTATTTGCGTCCTGGGAGTTCTTTTAACTCCAGCATAGCTTCCGCGACCTCGCGGAAGAGAGCGCAAGCGGTGCTGCTCGCTCACGCACGTGTCGTGGAGCCGGAGAGACTCGCCGGACTCGCGTTGGGCAATGCCGTGCACGACTTGTAGTGCTGTGGGTTGCACCAGCAATCCGGCGGGCAACCCGGAGCCGCAATTCCACCAGTTCCCAAGAGACCGGAAGAGGCACAAGGTGTGGGTCGGTGACGTTCGCCGGATAGACACCAGAAAACCATTGACTCCTAGCTCCAACGCGAAGCTCAACTCCCAGCAGTTTACGCCAGACACGTACACACGGGATCTGCTGCTGCTGACTGCCGCGGGTGTTTCCACGAAACACGCGTCTTTGACGAACGATGCGGTGCCGTCGCTGTTCGCGTACCGTTCGCCGCCGCTCCAGCACGAGCGCTGGGTCGCAGCAGGTCGCAGCAGATCCAACTAGCGTACACATAAATGCTCCTTAGCTTTAACAACTTAGACCGCTTATGGATACACTCTGTCCATCTGTCTCCCATGTGTTCTTTTTTTTCTTGGTCCGCGAGCAAGAAACTAATAGTCACGCTGCGCCGGCTCTGACCGCGTCATATTATTTATAGCAATCGGATTCGCTTTTCGCCTTGCAAATTTATCTATTAATACACTCTAAAACTTACATTTGGTGCATATTTACAAAGTGCAGCGTTAAAAAAGAAAATGTGAAACTTACCTTTTGTTTTGAAACTCCACGTGCGACCGGGCCGGCCGCGTCGGTGCGTCGGCTCAGGAGCGCGGGACGAGAACTAGGTCATGCCGTCGACGCGCAGCTGATTATCAATGTTTCCAAGCTGCTTGAGCCGGTAGTTTCAGTTTCGCCGTGCCGCCGGAACGTGGATACGCGATATCTACAAAACTATCTCACTACCGAAAACAAATTATATCTCGTAATTCAGGGGTGCTGACTTTGACTGGCTAACGAGATCATAACCCAAAAATTGTAAAAATGGAGTGGAGTTGCCCTTTAAAGGAATGCTGAACCGAAATCTGGATTTCGCAAAAATAAGGTTGCAGAAGTGTTGAATGGGACGCTACTCACTCGGAAACATCACTCATACATCGATATCTCGAACGGATGGCCCTACTTTTGGAAAAGAAGGGCACGATCAAGCGAGGGCTACGACGTCATTGTCCCTCTGGACAATTTGAGAATGAGGGGAAGCGCCTGGCGTCTCTCCTTCTCGCTTAGGTTCACCAGCTCGACGGGACGTAGCGAGCAAAAGAGGGAACCAGAATCGTGACGTGACTTGTCTGGCCGGCCTCATTGGCGCACTTCTAATCCAAAAATACGGCGATCTGTTGGAGATATCGCTGTAGAGTGATGTTTTTGGGTTTTTCAGCGTCCCGCCTATCCGTCCAGCCTTGTTTTGTGAGCTCGAAATTTCGGTTCAGTGTACCTTTAACATGCCAAAATTCACTCTATAGCACATGGTTCAAAAGTCACGTCGAGATGATTTCCTGACCTTCAACTAATTCAAAATTAATCATGGATGTACGTTCATAACGTTCGGAACATGCATTGGACCTCAAGGTTCTGGCTCCGTTGAGAAAGTCTTACTACATCTCTTCAGCTTTTCAACGGATGACCTCTCATGTGAAACTCGACACTTACGCATATACCATATTCACTGCGCCAGAGGTGTTGTTTACTCTCGCGTGTTATTTGCGGAAGTTCCATGAGTCTTCTCATGACCCCGTATTAATAGCTCGTTAGCAGAATATTTTGCTCGTCAAGTGAAAGTTGTTTTTAACGGTGAGTACGAATTCCACAACTGAGAAATCGGTGCATCCAGTTTGCTGTTGAAATGGTACACCTCGCTGCTCTTTAACCCAGAAAAGACGGAAGACCACTTGTGTCGCCTGTGCTTCGACAAGGACATCGACTGCGTGCTGGTCGACTGCGGCCATCTGGTCACCTGCTACGCGTGCGGCCTCAAGCTCTTCATGGGGACGCCCCTGTGTCCGGTGTGTCGCAAGCCCATCAAGCAGCTGGTCAAGACTTTCAAGACTTAGCTCGTGGTCTCGACCTGCGTCGTGGGCGGACGCGCGCACACGCTCTTCAGCATGGGGGTAGGAAGCTTCTGGAGCTGGCATGACGCCACCAGAGGTGAAGCAGGAGTGTGGAGAGACACGCCCCCAACGATGACCAAAACCGCAGCTGTTTTGGTCGGGTCATGTAGCCTCCAGAAGCTTCCTACCTCCATGATCTACAGTCCCTGACGGCTTAAGGAACGCAGAGCGTGATGAACCCCGAACACCTCATTATTGACTTCGGAAACAAATGCTGAAGCAAGAAGAATTAGCATACTGGGTGACGCCCTGCGATCCTCACGCTGTAAGTGATCATTTTAAAGAATTTGCGTGTCTAAGTTCCCGCAATGGATATAGGACAAGGAAGCCACGTCAGCCTACCGAGTTATTTCGGCGAATGACGAGAATAAAGACATGTTGAGAGTGAGACCCTAAAAAGAAGACAAAACAAAACAATCTGCTCTGAGACATTTTAGTGTACATTTACGTGCTTACGTCACCTATACATATGTGTAATAACCTTATAAATCAACCATGCTTTATCTCACTTTGAAAAAAAACAAAAAACGTGATATTTTGGTGTGTGCAACTGAATATATTGCGCAAAAAAAAAAAGGATGTGTACTCAAAACTGTTGTATTGTTTCGGTGGAAAAAAAAAATGCGTTCTTTGTATTTGAATAATTTATTCACTGCAGCTGTGGCTCCAACGGGCCGGCAGCATCGATAGATAAATGAAATAAATAAATGCTCAGTGTCACGCCGATGACTTTATTTTTATCTTTTAGGTCTAAACATAATTTCAGTTTCGTCATTAACTCAAGATCCCACCGTATAGGTTGCAGCAACCGGTTGTTTTCCTGAGCGCATTGCGGAAAAGTGGACACACAGTATTTGTTATGGCCACTGACGGCGTAAGAAACTATCGGGGTGTGAATCCCATTACATTTTCCTCGTTCTTGCTCCCCGATTGATTCTTCGACGTCCTTATCGGCGAGTACCGCATTCTGATTGGCTACGGAGGGATAATGAGAGGCCACGCCCTACGAGCACAGTGCGAAACAACCCAGGAAGGGCAGTAACACCACTTTCAGACGGGCGCGTTGAAGACCTTCAGAACGAGTTAGCTCTCGATATTGCGCTTATCGGCTTGCACTGGTTCGCTGACCCTTTAAAGGGATGTTGAACCGAAATCTGGATTCCTCAAAACATGCGACAAAAGCGCGCAACGGGATGCTACAAACACCAAAACAGCACTCATACAGCGATATCTCAGACGGATGACCGTATTTTTCAAGAAAAGGAGGCGCATTTGACAGGTTTGTTGACGTCATGTTTCCCCGAGAAGGAGAGGGAACGGCCTCGCGTCTTCTCCGCCTCACCGCCTTGAGGGAGCGAAGCGAAGAGAGGAGGAAACTAGGTATCTTGACGTCACGCGCCTCGTCGGCCTTGTTCAGTCTCGACCTCTTTTCTCAAAATACGGCCGTCCATTCGAGATGTCGCCTTACGAGTAGTGTTGTAGGGATTGTTGCGTCCCGCTTAGATCTCCTGCATTGTTTTTCTGAAATCCAAATTTCGGTTCACCATCCCTTTAAATGAGTTCGTTCTGAAGGCCTTTAACGTGCCCGCCTGACAGCGGTATTTATAAGACTGAAATGCACAAATGTGACCACCCTGACTTCAATTTCTTTTGTGGTTTTTTAGCTTGATCTTCAGGTTTCCCACATTCTGCATGTGTAAAGATTATCCACATTTGCTTCCCGCTTTTGTGTACATATTGCAATGAAAGTCATTCCTTCTTTCTCGGAGGTTTAAAAAGGCTCTTGATGACAGTATAGGGTGTCACAAAAGAAAATTTACACGGTCTTTTTTACCGCAAAAATAAGCTAGGCATCGCCGAACGCTCATTCTCCGCCCAAAGGTAGCGCCAGAGGTCACAACCAGATGCCAAAGTTTCAGCCAGATCCGATAACTTAATCAAACGTTATAAGTGATTTTCTGAAAATTTCAATGGGAAAATGGAGCCCATTTTAGCCCGTTTTCGGTTTCTGGTGCCATAGAGCCCCATGCATTCGAAAACTCCGTTGGCCGCCATTTTCCCATTGAAATTTTCAGAAAATCACTTATAACTTTCGATGAAGTTATCGGATCGGGCTGAAACTTTGGCATCTGGTTGTGACCTCTATAGCGCTACCTTTGGGCGGAGAATGAGCGTTCGGCGATGCCTAGTTGATTTTTGCGTTAAAAAAGACCGTGTAAATTTTTTTGTGACACCCTGTATATTGAACAGTTACAAATGAGAAGAAAATATTTTTAATATTCATATTCTAAATTGAGACATAAAAATTGCTACCTCGTATAATAATTTAAAATTTTTTCCCCAGCACTTTCTTCTGAAAATTCCACATACAGATCACAATCAATAATGCGTCTAGTGAAGCGGTTTTTTTTCTTTAGAGAGACGTTCATTCTTCTCGTCTGACGAAGAAGCTTATTCTTGTGCAATATGGAATCCTCACAAAACCTATTCACCGTTAAAAACTAGATACTTTGTTATACAAATTAAACTGCACGCTTCATTTGTTTGTTGCCCCAACGCGCGCGCACAGATAAACTTGACGGTGGGCCGAGGTTCAATCCCAGCAAGCATCACGACCAGAAGCTCGAATAGTAGACAGCAGCCGACCGCGCCGACTGCCCCACCGTGCAGACTGCTGATATGGTTTGAGACTTGGGGTGTTTGTATGTTTATACAAGCTAGAACTTAATCTGCCTCAACGGGCGACTTGTCTCCCAGATGTAGATAAGCAATTTAGCACGTGCGGCACAACCGCTAGCCTGGGTGTCTTTAACGAGCACTACGCAGTAGCGATACACGACCGCACGCCGGTACGATGCTCATCCAGATCGAAACGGGCAGTGGTGGTGGGGATTGAGCCCAGTGTCCCTGGATTTTACAGCGCGAGCTTTCGCTCCACGTGCTCCGAGCTGGTGTGGGCTAGCCCACTCGGCCACCGATTTTCCAGTTGGTTTGAGAAAACGAAGCCTCTTCGCAGCGGCACGGTGACACTTAATGAATTCCAGACATGCGCATCTACGGCGAGGATGACGAGCTCCTTGCCATCGCAGCGTTACAGCTGAATTGGGACTTTTCGTAAATTGCACGTGCGGATTGCACGCCAGGTTTTGCGCTGGTCACGTATAGAGGGAAAAATCTAGTCAGATGTGATATTTATTATATCAAAGGACGCCAATATTCGTTAAATCAATTATGAACATCAATACGAATCTTCATGCCAAATTCCGAAAGTATGCATGACTGGTCATGCCGTGATGTCACATCAGGCATGTTAACGTCAGAGTGGCGGGTGTTGACTTATTCCCGGTTTTGATCAACATGGTTGACGGTTGTGCGTACAAAGATCATCGTCGAAGAAATGAGCTTGCCTCAAGACCGCAAAACTTGTCTTTCTTAGAACTAAGTTATTTTACTGAGACATCAGTCAAGAGATGTCGTGGCTCTCTTTGTATGATGTTATGTCAGAGTTCCCGCTGTTGCCAACTAAAACGTTGTGTGTTTTGCGGGAGCAATCTGAAGAGTCGGGCTTTGTTTCAAATTGAATTACATGCGGGGCGGAGGATTAAAACTTCGGATATTGTGCGGAGTATATTCCAAAAGGCAACGATAATATAATTTAATTGTTTTCTGAAAGAAAAAGTTTACCGGACAATCCCTTTAATCCATGCTCAGAGCAACGGCACGAGATGCCGCTAGCCTGCAACACACTATTGCGTACAATCAGTACAATCTATGAAAAGTTCCTATTGCTGCGATGGCAAGGAACGCCCGAAGGTGATGAACTTTGTGGACGGCGTTATAGGGCGTTCCGATAGGGACTGAGACACAACGTGTAACTATGGAATCTGCTTCCTGGTCACTGATACACGAAACATGTCTGTATCAAGAAGTCGCGCAATGTACCGTACCAAGCGAAAATATACATGCTAAAGTAAATTATCTCCTACGTCTATATTATTTCTTCCAAAAAAGCGATTCCTTGGCCATGAGGTGGTTGAAGTTCGCCTAAAAAATTGCAGCGCCATCCCGCCCTTTTTTATTTTTTTTTCACGACGACTTGTAGTGTTTTTTTAGCTCGAAAAAAGGTACAGGAGCCCGTCAGAGGTGTAATGAACAGCTGAAGTGAAGTGTTCAAACTACAAACTGTAAAACGTAGAATATTGAGAAAAGCGAGGTAACATGATAGCGCTCCCTGCTAGCTCTGAGGACGCTAGGGAATGCGAGGCACCGCCCGATTGAAAGAAGTCGGCCGTAGGCATCCATTGATGTATATAATTGGCTCAACAGGCGCAGTGCGTTCTGTCTTCGATAGTGCACCGGAACCGTGCGCCACCACCAAGAGGCACTGCGCACCGTTCTGGTTTCGGGGCAATTCCGGTGCAAGTTCATTGAAGATGCTATAATATTCGCCACTGTGGCATCAGCGCCGCAGTTTTGACTAAAGAAATAGCGGAGACAGCTCAAAAATAATAAAACAAACAAAAATATTTTACGTCTATTTGCAGCATGACTTGGCGTCGGCGATTCGGCTCGGTGGCGTACAGTTCTATACTTTGTTTCACCTTACTATGAACCGGAAAGGACGCTACGAGCCACCGGAGCCAATCCGTAGCTCGGAGGGTGTCACTTGTATTTCCGTTTGGGCGATGCAACACGGGGAGCGCGAAGTCACGTGACAAGCTACGAGCTATGGATTGGCACGGGTAGCTCGTAACTTCCAACCTAGAACATCGTAAGGTGTAGCGGAGTATATCTGACTGCCAAGAGGCTAAAGAGCTATTGCTTGTGTGCGCCCGTGATATCCGTGTGTGTTTCTTTTCTTGCTTTTGAGCAATATTCGTCAAAAAGAAGAAAGCAAACATAAACATCAAAATAAAAACAAGAAGTCGATGGTTGTCCGTGGGTTTGTTCCGCGGTGGCAAAATCTAAAGGGACCAGGAGTCGAAGCCGCGACGAGTGCCAGCGACACTGAGGCAACGTTCGCAGGGACGCCAACTGCCCAAAGCCCTGGCCGCTGCTCGAAGACATTTTCCTTTGTGCGTTTTTCACAAGCAGCATGTCGTCCGTTCTTTTTTATCTCCTTTTTTCATCATCTTTAGACTGCCCTTCACTCTCTGCTCTTCAACTCAGTTGTTCGAGCAAGGCTTTCGGGCGTGCGGTGTGTACACTTCGCGAGTATACGGTGCGTGCTACCGCTGCGTTGTAACTGTGCGTGTCGGCTGATTAACTTCACATGTGAGTAATGCACTTTTGTGATGTTTTTGTGCGCCTGTGTGACCACTCAATTTGTGTAGAACGGTGTTAGCGATAAAAGGTTTAGATCGCAAAACGAAGTTAGTCATGTATTTGTTTTGCTGTCCTCGTTTCCGCAGCCTTTTTATTAATTCAGATGTCGCCGTGTTGAACACACTTTCTCTTCTTAACGACATGGAGTTGGGAAATTTTCCCTTTAAGAAACGGTTTGAACTGGTGCGCGCTTTCTGGAACCGGTAACCGAACCGGAACAAAATGCAAAGCTATTGAACCCGAACCGAAACGGAATAATGACCGGTTCGACCCCATGCATTGAGCTTCAAGAAATTGTTTGTGTTACGCATGATTATATATTGATTGAGTCATAAAAACACTTAGTTTTTTCTTTATCTTCGTATTCTTTAACGTCACTATATTCCTTTATCGACAGTTACTTCGTTATACGCCTTGTTTATACTGTGGGTGTTTCCTTTGAGAGGGTTCCACGTAGAAACACAGGTCTGTGAATCCGCAGAATCACGTGTTTTATTGACGAACACGCCAGCACGTTTTGCCGATCGGCCAAACAAATGAAAGGAAAGACTAACTTAGGTCGGCGCTGTCGTATCAGACAGATTCACATCGAGGAGTCCACGCTACCCTATTAGGCAGATTCGTGGGAAGGAGGAAGCTGCAAAAGAAAGAGGCTCCGATGACCGGAGCCTCCCCCAATGAATAGGTCTCCGGCTCCCGCCCCATTCGCCTCTGGGGGTTTCGGGGCCGGCTTATATTGGCTGTGGCAAATGGACGCGCCCGAGGTAGGTGGGGTGGCTTAGCCCGCAGATGGGTCGTGTCCACAATCGCTCCCAAGGGTGTGCCAGTAGCAGATTCACCCAAAAAGGTGAGGGATGCACCGCCTTCTTTGAGGAATGCGGCCTCGCTTCGTATCCCGGAAGCCGCCGCCATCACGGTCTTCACGAGCTGCATGCGCTAGGCCTAGATAGGGAGACGGGGAACACGTGGTTCCCACAGTACGTATATATCCACCCCATCTTTCACTGCCTGTTATGTTTCTGCTTACATGTAGGTATATATCGTTACTTCTTCCACTACACTGCTGTTCCCTTCATGTATAATGTATCGCTAGATACCTTTAAAATAAAATAAGGGCAATTAAAAGAAAAAAGATTACACCACCGTTCGTACGCAAATCGTAATGGGGCTCAATGTGACAGCGCCAATGACTAGCTCAGCTATGATTGATTTCTATGGCACTTTGCCGCTCGATATTTCGCCTTTCGCCATTGGTTTAAACGAGTTGTCAACCGAGCAAGGAGGGAAAATCGTTTATTTCTTAGACTTATAATATTTTGGAGTCCGTCGGTATTTTAGTTGGTTTTTGATATATAAGCGAGGCGCCAGTGCGAATAAGATGTGAATTTCTATAATCCATGTAGGATATATATAGAAACATACGAAGTTAAATCACCCCGCGTCATGAACACCTTGTCGACAACAATATGGTGCCTGGAACACGTCTCCAACTGGTGTGTTTACCACGTCCAAAAAAAGTGGTCCCTCGATTTCCACTTGATGACGTCATAGAAGTGTCGTACTGTCGCCGGCCGCGATCCTGGCGGTGTCACAACAGAGGTGTTGGATGTGGCAAACGCCTGTTCTGCCGCAGGTCACTCTCCAGCTTGACAGACCACGTAAGATTTCGCAGTCAGGAGTGGGGACGTCACGACGACAGCAACAGTCGCGTTTGCTCGTGATTTTTTGCCGGAGAATCTACCACCAACCACCAGGATCGTGACATCCGGCACATGGCACTATGACTTTCGTGACGTAATCTGTTGTCACTTCAGGGCCGCTTTCGACGCACGGGCACAATAGGTCGCTAAACACACCAGTCAGAGACGCGTATCAACATCGATGCATGTTTGTCTATGCGGAGGCAAGTTCGTCTGCTTCTTGCACAGGGGTTGCGATGATGTCAGAACGCCGAGCTCTTATTGGTTGATTGAAAAAATAGTGGGCAAACCTTGTGCTTGATTAATGATAATGATAATGATAATGAATGAATGAATGAGTGTTTATTTTTCCGGAATCAACCGAAATGGAGACAGGGACTAAAGGCTCGAAGCCTGACAAGGTCTCTGTCCCCAATGCAGCGCTTTACAGCAGCACACAGTTTACAGAGTTAACGCTTAGTAATAAACAAGATATTAATTTTTAGAATATACCAGAAAACAACTAGTTATTACAAACAAATTCAAATGATAAGGGGTTATCACTGCCCACCATGAGTGTCCTGAGATCCCTTTTAAATTTACTAAAATTGTTATTAAAATCTATGTGGTCTTTAATGTTATTCAGAGCTTTACTGACTTGATATTCCATTGTTTGTGTTCCATAATTTGTACGGGTCTGAGGGGGCCGCCTATGTGCGTGTCGAAGAGGGTATGCATGCGTTACGTCACTTAAATCCGTCACATATAGTTTTTGTTTGTGAATCAATTGTAATAACTTAAAATAATATATCTGACTGACCTTGAGAATGCCATATTTCTTAAAAAGTGGTGCAGTGTGCAGGTCTTGTATTTTACCCTTATAATTTTCAAGTAGGCGCAACATTTTTTTCTGCAGTGTGAGCAACGAGTTATAGTTTGTGGTCGATGTCGTGCCCCACACTAGAAGACAATAACAGAGCCTAGAGTAAAAGAGCGAATAATATAAGTTTTTTTTAGCCATGTTGGTATAAGGTTCCCTATTTTATATAGACATCCAACCGACCGTGAAAGCTCGGAACTTAACTTATTCACGTGTGTGTTCCAATTCAGCTCTTGATTAAACCAAACTCCCAAAAATTTTTGTTCGTGAACTTGTTCTATAATTTCATCTTTAAAATGTATAACTAAGTTGGTACTGTCGCGTTTGTTTTTAGGTGCAAATAGTATATACTTCGTTTTTTTCGTATTTAAATTTAGCTTGTTTGCTTGAAGCCATGTAGCTAGGTCGGCAAGATAGCTATTTGTCAATAGTCCTAACTGGGCTTTGGATGAGTTTGCAAAAAATACGCTGGTGTCATCCGCATACATAATAAGCTCATGAGATCCCGGGATTGCTGTAATATCGTTTATATATAGAAGAAATAGAAGGGGACCTAAGATCGAACCTTGTGGGACTCCGCATTTTATTTCCATTGTACTTGAGACAATGTTATTCATTTTAACAAATTGAAATCGATTTTCAAGATAATTTTTTATGAGAGCCAAAGCTATTCCACGTATTCCATATGTATGTAGTTTTCTGAACAGTATGTCATGTTGTATAGTGTCAAACGCTTTACTTAGGTCTAAAAAAATTCCTAGTGTATATAGTTTATTTTCAATATTGTATATTATTTTGTCCTTTGCCTCTACGAGTGCTTGCTCCGTGGATTTCCCTTTCTGAAATCCATATTGTGATTTGTTAATCACATGATACTTAGATAAAAATTGGTCTATTCTGCTTTGTATAACGCCCTCAAATAATTTAGAGAATATAGGCAAGACCGAAATTGGTCGAAAATTTTGTAAGTATTCTCCGCCCCCTTTGTAGACAGGTGTAACTTTCGCAATTTTAAGTTGATCAGGAAATATACCCGTTTCTAACATGCAGTTTATGATGTGCGATAGGACGTTGCTAATATCTTGGGAAACGTATTTAATAGGAACTGATTTAATGTCGTCGATGCCAGCAGCTACATTATTTTTTATATTTGTTATTAGTAGTTCTATTTCCTGTGGGGTGACTGGTGATAACATTATCGAGTTTGTTAAGGAAGTCGTGCTAGGTGTGTCGTAATATGCTTGCGTATCTGCAGTACACTCGCCAACTTTTACAAAATGCTCGTTCATTGCGTTAGATAAGTCCAACCCGCTCACACGCTTGCCATCGACAATCACAGATTGTATTTCTGTGGCGCGATAGCTACTGTTTGTAAGGGTATTTACCGCTTCCCATACTTTTCTCGGCTCATTCTGGACACGAAGAAATAGGCGTTGATAATAATCTTGTTTTGTATTTTTCAAATCCTTTGTTAGCTTATTTCTGTACTTTTTGTAGGCTGTTAAAAGATCTTGATCTCTGCTTTTAAGAAAATCATGGTACTTTTTATTTTTTTCTTTAATCCGAGCGTATAACTCATTGGTCATCCAAGGTTTGCGCAATCTATCTTTTCTCTTGTTCATCAGTTTAAGTGGGAAGGCAGTGTCATAACATATTTTAAGTTTTTTAGAAAAGCCTGCGTACGCGATATTTGGGTCGCGTTCAACATACTCAGTGTTCCAATCGATGGCAGTGATTAGGTCACGAAACTTTCTCAAGGAGTCTTCGTCTATTTTCCTGTAACTATAACCGCTACGTTGAGTTTGCTTTTTTTAAGGAATGGTGCAAAACAGAAAATAGGTAAATGGTCACTTATGTCGTGTGTAAAAATGCCAGAAGATACCTCATGAGTGTTTAAATTAGTTATACATACGTCGAGACAAGTAGCGGTATCTGAGGTCACCCTGGTGGGCAGTGTTACCGTATTAATACATCTAAACGTGCACAAGACATTTTGTAATTCAAACGCATGCTTTTCTTCTTTATGTAAATCGATATTTATATCACCCATTATAAAAAATGGCTTAGCTGTTGTGCCAAGAAACCCAAGCAAGTCCTCACAGTAAGATAAAAACACAGATTTGTCTCCAGTCGGTGGTCTATAAACAACACAAACAATAACACTTCCGGCGTCCACAACAAGGGACTCGACGTCTGTGGAGATAGCGGAAAACTCGTCTAACACATAGCAAGAGATATCTTCTCTTAAATAAATCGCAACCCCGCCTCCTCTTTTATTTTAAGAGCAAATTAACCGAATAATTCGTACGTATTAGGTAGATTGGAACATTTCTATGTCACGCATATGAAAAATTACACAAGTACACTTAAGACTGCTTACGTCAGGGGTCTCAAACACGCGGCCCGCGACTCGCTGGGAAGCTGCCTGCAGGCAACCTGCTACGAGTCCCGGTTCCCATGTCTCGAGCGCTAGAAATAGCATGCGCCGTAGTGATTTCATCTCGCCGATTCACTCTCGCTCGAAATGTAGCTTCGCTCTTTTAACGTATTGTCACGAATGGACAGGCGAGGAAACAAAAGAATAACTGGAAAAACTGAAACGTTTAATGGGGGCGAACTTGTGCCCAAAAATAAAAAGGAAACAGTAGATAACAGCAGAGCGTCGCGGGCGTCGAAATCGGCGAAAGAGCAGAATCGAAGGCCTGGTTCACACTTGCGAATCGGCGGGCGAATTTGCAGAATTCGGTCGCCGGGCGTAGCGTCCACTGCGCATTGCCGCGGCCGATTCCGCTTCGGCGGCAGCGGATTAGCTGCAAGTGTGAACCAGGCCGAACTCTGGGGCGAAACTGACTGCGGCTCGCCACGCGGAGCCCTTATGTACACGCGTGGGCTTCTGGAATAATCGGCGTGGAAGGTTCGACGCGTAGAACATTCGGGCCTAGAATAAACAACTATGTTCTCGAATTCACCAGAACATAAACTGGAAGCATAAATAAAATCCGCGGAACTCCCAGGAATCGAACCCTGGGCCTCCGCACGAAAGTCAAGCGCGGTAACCACTCGGCCACGCACGCACTTGCTCGCTGACGCGCGTGGCAGTATTCACATAGTTTATACCTATCTGTGCTCATTTGCCCTTTGCCTCGCTTTATTTTTTGCTTCCCCGCTTTTTTGTAATGTACAACTGTTTTGGCTACAAGGCTGCAAGCGCGAGCTATTTGTTGAAGGATGCATTTCGGCTGCGCGAACTCTCGATCACCAAAAGCAACTGACAAAAAAAAAAAACATGTACGAGCTTGGTATGTTTTTTTTTAATATCACCATTAAAAGACAAGTAATCGTTAGGAAAGCAAGAACTGCCAAATTAACTGATTCCTTTTTTAAACGTTGAGCTTGGTTAATTTTTGAGTTAATTGAGCAACGGGAACGACAGTGTTCTTGTTTTCTTGTTCTATTCAAAATGGCAGCAAGTTGGCGGGGCGGTGTCATTTTCATTCTTGTTATCATATCAAGTCAGGGCTTAATGTTTATTTTGTTTTATTTATTTCCAATACTGCCAACCCTTGCGAGTTATAGCAGGAGTGGATACAGTAATACATCAAACAAAATACATGTTACACAAGAAATTATACATAGAACAATCATTCTCACAGGTGCAACTAATCGTCAGCAAAGCAGTTCTTCAAATTTTTTCAAATTCTTAAACAGAAGAGACGAGTAGTCATGTAACAGATGAAAATCGAATTACGTCAGTGGCAAAACTGTGATAAAAAAAAAACATAGAGAGCGAGGTTTTTTTTCCTTAAAATTTTGTGCTAACGCCCCCCCCCCCCCCCCCGTCTTCCGTTGGCCCGCGACCTTTCCGGTGTGGGCTGTGTGGCCCCCACACTCGAATGAGTTTGAGACCACTGGCTTACGTATCCAGTCAAGGACGGCGCCGAGGACGTCTAGGACGACGTCGAGAACGACGCCTAGAGGAAGACGTAAAGAACGACGTCTAGGACGACTTCTAGGACGACCTCTAAGACGACGTCAAGAAGGACGTCTAGGGCAACCTCTCGGACGACCTTCAGGACGACGTCGAGAATGACGCCCAGAGGAGGGCACTAGGGAGGCTGTGGCGTATTTGCGTTGGCGGCCACGTTTGCCTATGGAAGCCGCCGTAGATGTAGACGCTGCTGCCAATGTCGAGGCCGTAGATGTAGACGCGGCCGCCTCTACAGTCCATCGCACGAACCGCACAACAAGCAGGGATGAAGTCCGAGGCGCACCTTTTGCACACGGCGCTCCGGCGGTGACATCATACTCATGACGTATGATGACGCTCGACGACATCACGCTGATGACGCTTGATGACGTATTTTTATGGCCATCACAACGCCGACGCCGACGCTTGTCTTTCGCGTACTGTTTCAAGTGAGGTCGTCCTAGAGGTCTAGGATGACTTCTAGGTAGACCGCAAGGACGACGCCAAGTATAGAATTGTCCTTGAGCAAAATATTGTGCGGCGCGTGCCGCGACAATCGCGTTTTTATGGCCATTTACTCCGATTTTTCGTTCAATGGGAAAAGTAAGGCTTTCGCCTTAATAATTCGTCAGTTACGGCGTTTTTATTTTAAATTCGTGGCATGAAAAGCCCCCTTCGTACCTGTATTTATGTGCACTGTCGGACACTGTTAGCGCGAACATGTCGTCGGCGCTTTCCAGCATGTGTGATATACGTGCCGAACGAACGAAGGACATGTGGAAAACAGAGAGAGATGGCAAAAACTACGCAGTAACACTGGATAAGTAACGTTTTGTTCATGCAAACGATCAAAATAAACAAAATAAGTACTGCTTTATTCTTTCTGCTTAAGAATATGTGCGAAGAGGCTTGTTCTGCGTTCAAAACACCACCCGTACGCTTAAAATCTTTGAAAATAGGAGGAAGCCAGAGAACAGGTGCCCGATAAAAGCTGCCCGACATATGAAATAATAAAAAGAGACACCTTTCATAGCCCACGTATTCATTCTTTGCGTTTTTAATGTTTTTCTAACCCCTCGCAACAGAAGAACGGGCACATTAGCAATATATAAGCACCACCGGAATGCTGGCGAACCTTGAACACACTCTTTATTCCTTTCGATTGTCATTTTCCTTAGAATCGTCGCTCGTTTTTACATACCTGCCATGGAACAAAGGTTTGGGCCTGAAATATTGCGAAGTTTAACATCGTTCAGTGGTAAAGAAAAATGCTGTAACGAAAGCAATTACACTTTTATCATGTGTGGGCACAGGGGCGGACTTAGGGGGTTGCTCCGGATGTCCTGACCCCCCTCTTGAGTCCTGCATATGTAAAATTTAGCGCCGGAAACGAGGGAAGATGCGGGGTTCCTACATATGGTGCGCTGACCAGCACCTGACCCCCTCTCAGGAAATTCCTGCATCCGCCCCTGTGCGGGCACCCTGGCAACTCCCAGTCCAGTTGCCCGGCTGCGAGGCACAGGTGGCGAACTTTCCCGTGGCGGCGGAATCAAGCCGGTCACGCGCACATCGCGCGGACCGCCTCGATAAGGCAAATCAGAGGCGGCGCGCAGGCTGTCGCTGGCTGGACTCAAGCGCCGCCGGTGCTTCTTGGTCTTCTGTTAGTATTCTTCATCGTCTCGTCCATGTCCAATTAAATGTAGTTTCTTGTTGTTGAAACCGTTGGCTCCGTGTTATTCCCCCGCGTCGGGTATGTAGCAAGGCAAACCGACCACAAATGTTAATAAAAGTATCGCTGTGGCTAGCGTTACGTCCGGACGGAGCACTGGAAACGCGTATACCTAACCCTCCCCCCCCGCCCTCCTCTCTCTCCCCGTGAGCCTAGGGAAGGCGGAAATTTGGACGTAACTTAGGTTACGTCGGACGTAACGCTAGACACTTCGTAAGAGTACGCAGTCGCCAGCAAATGTTTGCGGGGCGCGGGAGCGACTAGCCGAAAAAGACGGGCTGCGCCTTCTCGCAGCGCGTTGCCGCTCTCGAGACTCGCGCTCTGCGCATGCGCTTCCTTTCCTGTTCGCTGTCATGTTTTTTTTTTCGCTCGCTTCCGTTCGACGCTTACGAGATAACAGGGATTGGCGTATATATACGGTGTCGCGAAATGTTGTTTGTAGTATACGCGAGCTCCGCCACCCATCACGGTGGCTGAGGCAGACGCGCGGCATGATAGCTGACAATACGGCACCTTGCGCCGGTCCCGGTTATCTCGTGCAAGTCGGATGGAAGAGAGCAAAAGAATACATGACCGCGAGTACGAAGGAATCACATTCTCGAAGCGTGAATCCTGATGGCGGGCGCTCGCCGTCAGAAGGCGCAACCAGTCATTTCGGCTGACGCTCCCGCGCCCCGCAAACTTTTGCTGCCAACTGTACTTACTGTTCAGTACGACCCAGATAACAAAAAGCCATCTGTGTTATTTTCTATCGAAGAGACAAAATGCGCGCACGTTTTCCAATAGGAATGCACAGGAACACAGCAAAAGACTGGTTGCTGTCCGCTTCGGTTTGCCTCCCGGAAGTCGCATACACACTAGCTCCAGTTGAACCTCTAGCGTACATTATAATAAGTCTATGGTTATAGCAGTCCTTGGCGCAGCAGTAGCGGTGCGTCAGCCTAACCACGCGGTTGCGCTATGCTAAAACTGCATATTAGCAACCATGGCGCAGGTCATCGCGTGTTGCAATGCACTAGAACCGCGACGGTGTGTAGTAAGCTGCGACTCGCGAGGCAGCTGACCTCGAGATATCAATACTGTGAACGCTGGAACCGGAGCTTGACGTCCACCCACGTGGCTTATGTTTTAAAGTACTGGAGGTTGGCACAGTGCAAACACCACAATATTTTTCCCACCCCCAAAAAAATATTTTGCCACGTACGATGACGTGACTAACGCCCAAAAACGCGCTCGCTATCCAGAAAAACCTCACAAATACTGCGATGTTTTCGCAACTTGAAAAAAAAACACGCAAAAAAAAAAATGCTCTTTTTAACGCACGTGGACATTTCCAGTTATCTGTGCTACGCTCCTGCGCCTGACCGTTTCGCATTCCTAGTGAAATAAAAATACTTTAAGCACACGAGCCAGCAGTCGGCGAGCAGGCGCTTGAAAGACTGATCCCTGTCTCTTCCGCAATCTTGGAACTACCGCCCCGCCACCGAAGTTGCGAATAGTTCTTCAAGCTTCGTCGATTTGGGCAGTCCAGTAATGGCGCGCATGGCTTCCTGGTTAAGAATAGGGGTGTCGCGAACCGGCCGATGTTGGAGTTCGACCAGGTTCGACTTTTTCGAACTTTTAGTGGAAAATTCGACGAACCTTGTATTGAGGTTCGACTCGTGTGCGCATGCGCGACAGGCTGGCCAGTTGGCTTCGGATTGGATGGTGATGGCTAAGGGACGAATTAAGGGCAGCGTTGATTATTTATTTCAGTTAATACAGTACAAAAACAAATAAGTTATTAACTTCTTCAGTGATTAGAATTGGTTTCTTTTAATTGGAACTGTTTATAAAATAAAATAACCATTTTCATAAAAAAAGTTCGCCAAACTTAGACATGCTTGTATCAAGGTCTGGCCACACTGTCCACAAAGTCGAACCGGTCGAATCTGGTGAAAAGTTCGAAGGTTCGTCGAACCGGTTCGACACAGTCGAACCCCGAAAGTTCGACCTAAAAATCTGGTTCGACAAAAGTTCGCGACACCCCTGAGTTAAGAACCTCCAACCTTACGCGCCTAGCTTTAGTCAGATTCAAGTGGATTATACAGTAGAGCACCCCAGGCGCGAGGAATGCACCCTATATGGCTTGGCTTGCTACAGACCGCACAATGTGGCCACTTGGTCGTTTAACTCACCTACACAGACCGCATAACGGATCTTTCAGAGTTATTTCTTTCTTTCTTTTTAACAAATTCTAAAAGTTTAAAAAAGCAACACCCCGAAGAGTATAAACAACAGTTCAGAGCGATAGCTTTTGTGAAGGTTTCGGTTTTTAAATGTCCCGAAATATTGAAATGCTCTAGGTATCCGGAGGTTTGAGCGCTCTCCGCCGCCTACAACGGTCTCTCGATCCTATGGTGTTTCCTGCTCCAGGCACGCGATGGCGCCACAGTCCTTTCCGCTGAATGATCTGAACGGCCCTTTTTCAGAAAGCGGCGCGGTTTGGTGTGATATGCAATAAACCCCCTATTTTCCAGTTGATGGCAAGAAAAGTAGATGAAAAGCCCTCCAATATATTGTTATTATACTTTTTTTAGGGGAGTTAACGAGCAACGTTGTCTACACTACGCGGTGCCTATTTGGGTACAAGGACCGAAGGGGAAAAGAGAATGGGGGGGGGGGGGGGGGGGGCGGCAATTCAGATCCAAACGTAAAAATGGCAACTATGATATTTAATTTTCAATGGCCGGCACAGTGTATACGCGGAGGCTGTTTGGGTCGCGGCGCTTGGCAGTAACAGTCAGTCAATAAATGGTTACATATTGTTGAACCAGTGCGTTGTGCCATTCTCCGAGGCGAATAGCAGCAAGGAAATCGTACACACTTCTGAGACGCCGGGGGAAGGAAAATGGCGATTACGAATGACGAGTGTTTTCTGAGATCGCCTAAATATGGCCATAACTCACTCTGCGGGTTCTAAGCATCCTAGAAATTCATAAGTCACAACGATGCGCGACCGATTTTCTTACTAAATCAGTAATATGAAGATCGAACAGACCGAGGTCATCTCTGGCGATGGGAGGAGCATTCTTCCGGCAGTCAGGACGACATGTGACCAATGAAAACGCGACATTTCGTCGAGATCGCAAACGCTGTTATTACAAAATGTGTACGCTTTTTTGAAGATGACAAAAGCGAATAAGAGTAGTAAAAAAATGTTACTCTTTCGCGAAGAGGGAACACAATACTGCAATAATCATATCCAAAACAACGCACTGTTTTTTGTTTTTTTTTCGCGAGAGTAACGTATTTGGTCGTCAGCTCTCGAGCGCGCTCTCGCCGAGTTGAATCATTGTCCAAACTGTCTATGGGCAACGAGCCGCGCGCATTCGAGATATCACTCCGCGTGTCCACAGGTCGGAGGCGCAAGTATCCTTCGGTTGCGATTGGCTGACCGTGGTCCTGGTTTCGGAACATGCTCCTCCCATCGCCGGAGACGACCTCGCCGTGTTGTGATCGTTGATTGCTTTTATATATATATATATATATATATATATATATATATATATATATATATATATATATATATATATATATATATATATATAAAGAAATATTGGCGGCGCATATCATCGCTGACTTTAGGCATTTCTGGGATGCTCAGAGCCAGCGAGTGAGTTATCGCCATATTTAGGCGATCTGCAGAAACCTCCACAGGGTACCTTTAAATATTCGACACTTCTGCTTCAGCGACATTGTCAAGAAGTCCAACCTTTCAGGATCCCAAAATGAATTACAGGAACATAAAATATAAAAATGAAAGACGTTTACAACTCCCTGTAATGCCGAATTCGAGCGCAGCTCCTGAGGAGGAGGAGGGGAGGGTACTGAGGGTATGCCCCTCTTCCTCATCCGTACCCTCTCCTCCTCCCTCCTCCTCTGCTCCTCCAACTCCCCTCCTTTCCTCCTCCTCCTGCTCCTCTCTTGAGGTTCTGCCGGTGCCAGGAAACAGGACCGCAGGATCAAGGCGGGGGAACGAGACAGCGTTAGAGACAGCACTTTGACGAAGCACGTGATCCTCTCGATGTCATCCTACATGCTGTCGGCTCTCTCGAAGACTGCTCGGTGTTTTTGATTTCCTCAGCATTAGTACAGTGTACTAGAATACTTGGGTAGTGTTGGGACCGGAGCGGCTCGCCTGAAGCGCGTGGTATTGATCGCGACAGGTGTCGACACCGGCGCGTTACCCAGAAGGTGTGCGCATGCGCGGCTGCAGGCGCGAAAATATGAATTTTTGGTGCCGCTTTGGTAGAGTGCACATAGGATTTCTGATACAGCTACGACCTGCCAGCGGTCGTACCGCGGCATCAATTACGCTGCGGCACGACCGTTGGCAACATGATGCTTCAATGTATTGGACGGTACAAGCTACATTACTCTGCCTTCACATAAAAACAATTGCGACTTTAAAGAAGCGGATTGCAAGTTGTTTCAGCGTAGAATTAGCTGCGACTTTCGGTTCGTCGGATGGTGAGCATTTTAAATGAAATGCCCATTTCCTTGGTTGCAAAAAGCCAAACATTAGACATTTGGCGGAAATATCTAAAACTCGGAAGCAGTTTTTTTATTTTATTGCTATTTTATGTT
Organism: Ixodes ricinus; assembly: GCA_037355805.1. Classification (NCBI taxonomy): domain Eukaryota; kingdom Metazoa; phylum Arthropoda; class Arachnida; order Ixodida; family Ixodidae; genus Ixodes; species Ixodes ricinus. The sequence goes on along the minus strand of JAZHYW010024838.1, from coordinate 70,765 downwards.
TGATGGTGGCCAAAGCCGAAACTGTTAGCATGCCATACTAAAGCCAGAGATTGTTTTAGTATGTTTTTAAGTACCCCAGGTTAACTTCTCTGTCTTCTTTTCTGCCCGTCTTCTTCTTCTTGACCTTAATCAGCTCGCTTCACTTGTCACTCATTCTTGTGTTCATTTATGCGACAAACCACCCAAGCGACGGTCGCAAAGAGATGAGAATCTTATATTTCTTCATGGCTGCCACGACCATCCGAGGACCACCCGACGTTCACTTGTAAGAAATGGCTTATAAGCCGTGACAATTTTTATCACGCGTTTTAACATTGAACTTAAGTCCAAAAACTGAGACAACGTGGGCTGAAAAAGTAATGCTTTATAAGATTCAAAGAAGAAAACAAGCAACTATTTCACATCATTTAGACCAGGAAACAACAGCACACGTAAATAAGGCAAGGTAAAAGTTGTAATAGTTTATAGCACGGCATTGAAATACATGGTTACAATGTGCAGCAGCATTCATGGCCCTGAAGGTATACTTGGCATACCACATCAGGTAAGTTGTCGAAACAAATGAACACCGCCCTTTCGATGCTGATCTTGTTAGACTTCGGCTCAAGAGCAGTCTCCAAATAAGCAACACCGTCGAAGTTGCTGAACTTGTGAACAGCCCAGTAGGAGTTGGCATATTCAGGGAGCCAAGTGCGTCTGCGATCGATGCCTTGTGGGATCACGGCAGGAGCTTCGCTGTTCACCACTGGTGACAACGGGTCAGTTTCCCGAGCGAGCCCCGAACGCTTTGCAACGATGGGCTCTGGTGGACTTGCCTTCCGCTTCCTTTCCTCTCGTCCTGCGGGAGGGTCACCACTCAGGTCCTGGGGTACACTTGGCAGCAGAGTCGGCACCGCGTCTGGCGTAAGCGCGGGGTGTCCACAAGGAATCCTCACTTCCTTTCCGCCGATTATGTGGACGTCGTCTCGAAGGATGAAGCGGGGCTCGAAGTGCAGCTCGCAGACAGCGCTTGTTTCTTCAAGACGCTTGTCCGATCGTTGCAGATTCTTTTCCCAAAGATCTCTTGTGGCACTGTCCTTTGGAACGCCGAAAAGGGACGCCGTTTTCACGCCTTTCACTCGGATGTAGCCCGTTTGGCAACCAGGTGCGCAGCAAGAGTTCTGTCGCCGTTTCGCCGACGGCATTTCGGCGCTACCTTACGCGTTCACCATCCGCAAAATCAGAACACACAAGATTCAAAACATTATTTCGATCAAACACACGGAACTATGAAATCGTGGTCGGCTTACCGACGCGCGCACCGCTCAAAGTGAAAAAAAGAAAAAAAGCAATAGCGTCGTCGACTTTAAACGCATTTTCCGCCAAACGTGGCGGGCTGCGCGATTTTTTCCGGGTAACTCGACTACAGCGCCGCCACAAACTGTCAATACACGCGCCCTCACGAGCTCCCGTTGCCGAGCCGCTCTGTCTATCTATGCTGGAACGCAAACTACATGATGTAGAAAACTGCATCGGGAGCTGATTGGCTATTCTCTCGGGTCACGTGACATGACGTTGAAATGTTGTTTTTCCCTATGCAGTTCAAGCTATGCTCGTAAAATGATGCAGTTGGCGGTGACATCAAAATGTCGTCACGATGCTCTTTGACGATGCAGTTAACTGAGTGGTCGAGACGAAGTCGGAGATCAAACTGCATCGTAAAAGATGGCGACCCTATACTTCGTTTCAGCTTGGGTCCAGACGCAGGCGATGCTACAAGCGCGAGCTCCGGGCTTTCAGCGTCCCAGCCAAGCACGCGCGCTCGTGCAATGCAAGCACTGTTCAGGGCCACACGCTCGCGCTCGTAGCATCGGCTGCGTCTGGACCCAAGCTGAAACAAAGTATAACATATGCATCTCTACTGTTGGGTTCGCCAGCGGATCGAGTTCTTAGAGATCACCGGGATGCTGTCGACACGAGCCAACGTTACTAGAACCACTCAGTTGGGAAACTGCCATAGAGACTGCTCTGAAAAAGTGGCACCGATCCGTCCACGAGAACCGAGCTAATGGCGATCACAACGCCGCCAATTCTCCCGCAGCGGCCAGTCGAGGAACTGCACGTGACTTCCTTTTGATTGTAATCGGCCATTTTGGGGCCAGAACAGATACTGTGGAAAGGGCTTCGAGGTACCGCCCCCGACTCCCAAGCGGACGCGCCGCGGGTTACTACCGTAGTTAATATGCGCCTAACTCAGGACGCGCTACCTGAAATCCCCGGTGAGGCAGGGTTGTATAAAAACAATATTAATTATACTGCAAAACCTTGTGAACTAAAGATTTTAGAAAACAACACGCGCCCCCCATTTTGTACTAAACTCCAATAAAAGTTACTACAAAAAGAGTTTTTTCCGTTAGTTTTAGCGCAAAAATATGCTTTCTAAAAGCACAAGGCGACCACAGTTCAGACAAATGATACAGAGTGGCGCTGTTGTCGCATTTAGCTCGGTCTCGGTGGACGCCAGCGGCCCACGTTTCAACGGCGAGTTTCCCAACTGAGAGTTCTAGTAACGTTGACACGAGCGATGCGAGGTTTGTGGGCGAATACCGGCTGACCAAAGGGGTGACTCGCTGGCTGTGCGACCAGCTTCGCGGAAAGCTCCAGCGGCGTCGTGAAGGGCCCTGTGTGCTGACGGCTGAACAACAAGTCCTCGCAGCTCTACGCTTTTACGCCGCTGGCGGCTTCCAGGGAACCGTCAGGAGCGACGAAAACATTGCTCTTCACCAGTGCTCTGTGAGTCGCGTACTTGGTGATGTCACCAACACTTTCATCGATTGCCTCGGATCGAAGTGGCTGTGTTTCCAACGAACTCAAGCAGAGAAGGCGCTCACAAAAAGGAAGTTCTTCGAGCGATGCAAGTTCAGCGGCGTGATCGATAAATATTCTAAATACTCTTACACGATTCAACACGATTGTGTTTTCATTTGAGTGCACCCCATATAAGCGATTTGGCTGAGCGAAATGCCAAGCAATCAACGGTAACAGGCTTAGGTTGAGCTAGTTCGTTCATACTTCAGGTAGAGAGAGAGGATATATATATATATAAATATATACTTTATTTTAAAGCAACTACTTCAGGTAAGGCCAGCTGAACTAGAATAAACATACACAAAAAGAAAATACCATACACACCATGGGGCTCACAACTGATTTTCTTTTTCATCCTCTTCTACTACGAACTCAACTTGAGGGAAATATTCTCTTTTCTTCTTTTCTGCTTCATAGTTCACCGAAACTTTAACCCCCGATGGAACATTTTTTTCTTTCTCGTGCATCACGAGAGAAGTTGCACTAGCGCAGTCAAACATAGTCAAAAAGTAAAATTTGTCGTTAGTTCTTTATACAGCAGGAGGTTAGTCTGCCTGAACATGGCGACATTGTTACCCACTGTAGATAAGCAATTTAGCCAGTGCAGTACGACTGCTAGCCCGGGGTCTTTACCGTGCATCACGCAGAAGTGATACACGACCACACGCCGGTACGATGCTCATTCAGATCGAAACGGGCAGGGGCGGGAATCGAACCCAGGATCCCTGGGTTCTTGTTAACACAGAGGTTCGGGCGAGTTGGTTGCTCATGATCTACAGGGGGAACAGCGCACCCGCAAAACAGTCACTCGAGTCAACACACACACAAAGAAAGAGACACTTACACAGCGCTGTGTAAGTGTCTCTTTCTTTTGTGTGTGTGTTGACTCGAGTGACTGTTTTGCGGGTGCGCTGTTCCCCCTGTAGACCCTGGGTTCTGCAGCGCGAGCTTTCGCTCCACGTGCTCCGAGCTGGTGTGCGCTAGCCCACTCGGCGATTCTCGAAATTCCCTGTGGAAACAAAAACGATGTAGTTCAACTCAATCGCCACTGTTCGGCGACGTCACTGGCCACGTCACGGTGCAGTTCTCTTCCCATGTAGTTTGTTGGCGATGGAGTGGGCTCCTCCCACCGGCGACGTCACAATGCAGTTTCTCCACCGCTTTTCCAGCATAGACAGGGTCCCAGCACTACCCAAGTATTCTAGTACACGCAGCATTAGTGTTGAGCGTGGTCCCCCGAGATGGCACAACAGAACAGCGAGTGCTAAAGTCCCATGATGAACGTCCCTCGGGGCTAATGGGATGTTTTCCTAGATAACTGGTATGAAGTTCTTTCTCTTGCACGAAATATTTGGTGAGTGCTGTAGGCGAGACCTTGGCGGAACACAATTTACCAACTTCGTCTGACGAGCCACAGAGATCGATGGGTACACCACAGACCCGTACCCTTGTAGATGGCCACTTGTATAGCGAGTACACCAAGTTTTCATACGTTCCTCTCTGTGATTTATGAATGGTGATATCACTTGCCTGCACCACGGGTAGCTGGCATCTCCCCTCCTCCACCTCCTCCCTCCTCTCCTCCTCCCTCCTCCTCCCTCCTCCCCTCTTCCTCCCTCCTCCATCCTCCTCCTCTTCCTCCTCCTCTCCTCTTTCCCCTCCTCTCCTGCTCCTCCCTCCTCCTCTCTCTCCTCCACCCTCCTCCTCCTCGTCCCTCTCCTCCTCCTCCTCCCCGTTACGTCACACGTGACATCACGTGTGACGTCATTATGGGAACGTCCCATAATGCAACGCGCGGAGCCACACGTGACGTCACGTGTGACGTCATTATGGAAAACGTCCTATAATGCAACGCGCGGTCACGCCGACGGCGACGCCACTCAAGTCGGAAACGGGCGCCTAAGAGCTGCGCTCTAAAACATCGCACGAAAGATACGGATTGATGAGAGAAATAAGCGGGACTTTTGTGCGCTGTTTTTAGAGCGCAGCTCTTAGGCGCCCGTTTCCGGCTTGAGCGGCGTCGCTGCCGCCGTCGGCGTAACCACGCGTTGCATTATGGGACGTTTCCCATAATAACGTCACACGTGACGTTACACGTGACGTCACGAGTGACATCATTCATGACGTCACCGCACGTTGCAATGTGGGTAAATTTCCCCGCTATATTTAGCGGAAAAATTTCCCCGCTAAATTTAGCAGAAAAATTCCGCGCTAAATTTAGCGGCAAAATTTCCCAACTACGCTTAGCGGAAAATTTATCCGCTGAATTTAGCAGAGAAAATTCTCCGCTACTTTTAGCGGAAATATTTCCCTTCTAAAATTAGCGGGAAAATTTCCCTGCTAAATGTAGCGGAAAAATTTCCCGCTAAATAGGAGGGGAGCAGGAGAGGAGGAGGAAGGGTGCAGTAAAGGAGGAGGGGCATACCCTCTTCTCCATGCCCTCCCCTCCTCCTCCTCAAGAGCTGCGCTCTAATTCAGACTTACAAAAGATTGTAAACGTCTTTCTTCTTTTTTTTTCTCTATACTTCGTAGTTAGGAACGAACTCGCCTCCATCACCACTTTAAGTTGTCCAACAGGAAATTAGTTAATTCACTATTGCTTGACTTTCCCTCACTCTAGAGGAAGCGTTTGTCCTTTGGGCCCCATCAACCGATAAACGTTTACTCGTCACTTTTGGAGGGGAACAAAAAAGTTGGAGCATGGCGCTTCGGTTACGGGAGCCTAAAAACACGCGTCGCACAGATCGGGAAAAAAAGAAAAGAAAATTGGGTAGATTACGTTTCCGCTTCTAATTAAGCTGTCCCTCACTTTCTCAGCGTTGCGCGAAGGGTGCTGACGGCTGGGCGACGCACGGAGTCAGCCGGCGAGATCAATCAAGTTTGGCTCGGCTGCCGCCGGCGAGAGGGACACGCATATCCCTACGACAGAGGCATCCATCACGCACTTATCTACTCCAATCTTCACTCGGCACATCCTAAACCCGCGTAAATCTTTCTTCTAAAATTTATACATATCGTATTACCTCATTTAAGGAAGAAAGCGTTTGGGGATCGATGTTAGAGGAAAATTCAAGAGAGCAATCCCTGCAAAACGAGGGCCGCTTCCTACGTTTTCTTTATTTCTATCGTCAGTCGCATGTAATCTAAAACCGTAGTCACACACATCATACGAAAGACACGGTGTACGCGCCTGGAGCATGTGCGAAGCAATGTTTCCCTCATACATGTGCTCCGAATACGTCGAAAGTGGCAGATGCGACGGGAGCGCCATACAAGGAAGAAACACGTAGGATACAGTTTCTGCAAACTGTCTTTCGTAGAATGCATCAGCAGTGTCACCGCGATGTTAGGGTAGCATCGCCATAATACAAGAAGCAAATGGGCCTGTATATATTACAGTTTTTTTTAATACCTTACAGATTTGTTTTAAAAAAAGCCGTGAAAGCGACACTTATGCGGTTTATGCAGGTGAGTTGTACGGCCAGGGGGACATAGTATAGGGAGATAGTCGCAACTGTCAGTCGGCTAATTAAGTGAAATTTGTTAATTAACTTTTTAATCATTACAAATAGACATATAGTTCCAATGAGAAACTTGCTAAGCATCATCGAAAACCACTAAATCAACTATTTTTAGAAGGATATCATGCCGGAGCAGCATTTTGCGGCGTTCTATAAAAACGCTCCATTATGACGCGTTTCTAGGTTTCGGTTTCTTATCGGAGCGCATCTCTGCGCCCGCGGTCCTGCTCCCCAGTGGCTGAGGCGAGCAACACACGTGCGCCCAACTTCCCTCCAATCTACGAGGGAGGTGAGGGGGTGGCTTCGCGCCGCGACCACCGGGGACCAGGGCCGCGGGCTCGTAGATGCGCTCCGATAAGAAACCGAAATCTAGAAACGTGTCCAAATGAAGCGTTTTCCCGTAGAAGTCCTGCGGCACCTGCGGAAAACTGAGCAGAAATTTGTACTGCGATTGCTGTAATTAACGATAAACCATTTTCCAACACTGTTAGCCCAGAGACCAGTATCTAGCTCTGATAAAAACCCAAAATACAGCCCCGCGGCTGACGTCATCTAGAGGAGCCATTGTGGAGCTGCCCGAGTTTTTGTCGTAAAACCACATTTTTTACTTAAAACAAACGAAACATAACTTATGTCGTCGGCACTGGCTGAAGCGGTTCTGTATTTGACGAAAAAGATCTAAATTATCTTTATTTGGCCTCCAGGATCACGAATATCGAGATTATTTTTCAATTTGGTGCACGGAGGATGCAGAAATTAATTTTAAAAGTACCGCTGAAACCTCTTCTTACCAGGACGTGACGTTATATTAGGAACTTTTGGAATCTCAGCTCTCGCGCACCTTCAGCGCCCATCAAAGCAATGCACGTGCATTCTCGCTATTTTCAAAAAGGTGAGAAAAACAGGTCCCGACTGCGTGTCAGTGCGGGGTTCCATACCTGGCAAGCTTGCAATTGCACGCGCTGCCCACATGAGCGAAACGCGCTTGGCGGACCAAAGATCCTAGTATGACGTCACGACTGGTGGGAGGTTTTTCTTGTTTTCTCGCGTTTAGTTCAATCTTCTATGGAAAACGAACGTGATATTCAAATTCACGGGATAAAAATACGCCAGAATTCACCTCTAACTCGTTTTTTTTTCAAGAAGTGTTTCAGCTCGCCTTTATAGATCAATAAGCAATTATCTGTGCGCGGCACTTTGTTAAAATCTAGGCGTAAAACTATAAGGTCATATGTCTAGTGGTCAAAAATGTGCACCATGGCGGCGGCCGGCTGGAGGTCACTTTCAGCTGCCAGTTCATTTCTCCAGTATCGCTCTAAGCCCCTCTACCTCGTTGGTAGCACCTAGAGCCACCAAATGAGCTGCGCTAAATAAGCGTAGCTTATTTAGAAACACCAGTAGCACCCGACGCCCACCGCATGCGCTCTCTGAAAAAAATATAAAAAGTAGCAGATAACAAAATGCCGTCGTAGCACCGTCAATGCCAAGAGGTCGTGCCCCCAGGAGACGCGCGTTCAGGCGCTCCGGAACAAAAAAGAAACAAAAGGTGCTCGGAATGGTTCGGAACAAAATGGTCACATGTCTATTTTGTTCCGAACGCTCTTGTTTACGCTAGAGCATCATATAGACGCTTTGCAGCAGCTGTGCATGGGCGCCGCCATAACTGACCTTCAGTTTTTGTTTCCCCTTATTACGTTTACTTCACTTCATTATTACCATAGCAGGTCAGGTTATTGCCATCTTAGATTGTATTCTGTCTTTCTCCTCAGCATTGGCCTTTGTGGAGGCTCGTCCACGCCAATTTCAGTGGCTCGGTATCTCGGTAAAACCAGAGAAGGTCAGCAATGGCGGCTGCATCTGGCGCGTGTGTAAAGCGTCTATAGGTCCTAGGAGCAGAGTAACGCAATCCTTTGATCCGCGTGTTTTGCCAACAACATGGCCGACAGAGCAGCTCGGCGCGAGTCACGTGGTACTCACGGTTCCAGGAGGCGCCCGCCCTATGGGAGAACATATGAAGATCAACGGAACACGGCAGATTAAAAAATTAAACGCCGAGCTCACACTTTCCGAAATTAGTCTGTCATGCAGTTGGTAAAGCACTAAACGCTTTACCAAAAGTTTTCATAATATTGGATGTGTGCGAAAAGTTTTGTAAAGGCACTTTCCAGGGCAATGGCGTTTGAAGCAGACGATTTTTTCACGCAGCGGAGACGGACTTTTTGGGTTGGCCGGAGCGGGTCACGTGAAAGGTGTGACGTTTTTTTCGCGCGTTTCCCGAACAGCGTGTGCGACACCGTCGATGCGTTGCGCCGTCTGCTGCGTGATGCCGCTGAGGTAATTTTTTTTTTTACGTTTTTACGTGGCACACGACTTTGCTCAAATTATTGTAAACTGTTCCTTTATTATGTTAAAAACTATTGCCGTTACGTACATACCCAAAATATTGAAGAAAAAACGATTTTCTCACGTTCCCCATGCATTTGTGACCGAGAGTTCGAACCTTTGGAAGTTTGCCACTAGTCGCCGAGAAATGGCGTTCTAGATCGCGCTGCTCTGCTCCGAAGAGAACTATACAGTGCTTTAGTTCACGCAGGCCACGGTGCGTGAACGCGACGCCGATGCCCAGCGACTTGGCCGTCATGTGTCATGACTATCGCCCTGCTACCGTACTGTGGATTAACGCGGGACTGCGAAATTTTTCTCACCGAGTACCTCCGCGAGCCTCGCAAATCTTGCCCCTGCCCAAGGCGGAGACCAGTGTAGGCAATCAGATGCCACATTACGTACGCTCACAAACAACATAAAAATATAATGCTACTGGACGTCTCCCCCGTCTACATCAATCGTTGCATATGATGCGAGCGCGTGGAAGTAGAACTTAACGCCTCAGCGGAATGTCAATGTCAGTAATTTTTGCGAGCGTTTTTAAGTGCACGCATACCGGTAGCTTAATTAATGTTGCATAAAAATGCGGCTATATGCATTTTCCCCCAAATAATAAGCACCATTTTCATACCAGAAACAAGCCCCCCCCCATTACGAAAATTATGAAAATATACACAGATTAGGGGGGGGGGGGACATCCAGAATAAAAAATAAAATCCCTCGCAAAAAAAAAAGTAACTATGGCTGTAAATGCGTTCAAATACAGTTCAAACCTGACTAATTCTTTTTTGTCTTTTTTTTTTAATAACGGAAACACAAGTATTGCTTATGATAAAACACCCATCACGGAAGAGCACATAAAAAGTTCCGGACCATTTCGGTACTTCACAGACCCGGATCCCGGCCATCAGTAATAAGATGGTCACTGTCTTCGAGAAAGAAAAAGAGACACAAAAAAAGGAACAAACACGGCCACTACAGGACAGAACAAGACCGCCTATCGGGCCCCAGAAACCCTCCCAAGCGCATAAAGCACGGGAGCGCGCGCGCACAGACACAGATACACAGAGAAAGCCTCTCTAGAATATAGATTAGCACAAGACGACGACGGGCAAATCGAGAGAGGTCTTATAGCGTCTCTCGGATATCCACTCTGTTATGTGTGCTCGAGTAATAGCGTACAACACCGAGAAACGGGAGCATATAATATAGATGCTGATGCGGAGCAGCCAGCCAGCCAGCCAAACCAACCAACCGACCGACCGTCCACCCGATAGCGTGTCGTTCTCATTCCCCGAGGCAGCACCGTCGGCTCCGTCAAGTCTGGGCGGAGGGCCTGGCTGATCGTTCCCTTTGCTGGGCGCCTTCTTGTTGATCGTGGCCGATGGTCAGTGGGGGCTCTTATTTCATCCGGGCCTCTGCCTGTGTTTGGGCTCTGGGGACGGCAAGAAACACCGACGATGGCATCATTCATCAGGGCGCTGAATTGCAATCGCATGACAAGCTGCGCTTCTCGCTTTGCCGCCCTCCTTTGGTCAGATGAATGTGTCGCCGCCGCCGCCGCCGCCGGGCCCTATAGCTCTCCTGACGCCGCCGGAGCCTTCTATGGACCATTCCAATAATTAGTTTGAATGTGGAGAACTCACACCGCTCGTTTTGTGTTTTCTGAGGTAATTTTGTTTTATGATCGTTTTATTGAAATTTCTTCTTTCCTTTTCGTCACCTTTACTAGTCGCGGGTTTGAGAGTCTACTTGAAGAAAGCTTTTTTTTCGATGCGACTTTGAATATTGGAGCAAAATCGCGTACAGAAACGGCGAAAGTGTTCCAAAATGAATGCTTTCTCGAGGAAATGTGAGCACGAGTTCTCGAGAGACGAATCGAGAAACAAATTCACGTTTGAGGGGCGTTCCAAAGGCATGATACCGAAGGCCTTTATAAAATCACGCGCAGAATCAAAATCGCTAGCTGTAGTAATCGATTTAGTAAAAGTTTCCCGTCTGCAGGCCTCTGAAATTCTCGTGAAACGCACGCAACCGACGACTTTCGTCGGCAAAACAATCTACGTGTAAACCACGTTGAGTTTCTCTTCTGAAAGCACATATATCTGCGGATAGAGAACATTTCGGTGTAGGACCTCTCGGTGCGGGACGTTTCGGTGAGGACTTTTCGGTGTGCAGACATTTCGGACCTTTCGGTGTACGGTCCTTTCGCCGTATATCGTTTGAATTCCTTGTTATCTTTTGATTGTCTGTGAACGTATGTTACATATTTTATTACTGGTTATACTTACATCTTCATACAATATTTGTGTGGCCTTTCGGCATGAATGATTTTCATCATTGCCTTTACAAATAGCAATTAATTTATATTTTCTTAATCGAGTGATTATGAGGTTATCTTCAGTTTACTACCCACTCGCCACTCTGTTTCGAGTATACGGGATGTTTGATGATAATTCCAACAAATTTATTACAAAAACTCCGTATAAGATACACTAATTCGGCTTGTACAGGTACAGTCAGAGGCAATTTGACCTGCGACAACGGAGCGAGCGGCCACGGGGAACAATTGCCGTATGCAGCGCTGCGTTCGCTTTTTCGCGCTGGGGAGGAGGCTACGGGAGCAGTCCACGTTTCGGTGCCGGGGGAGGTCGAGTCAAAACAAATGCCCTTTGCGCTAGAATGGCCTTCAATCATATCAGATAAGCTTTTTTTTGCACAATATTTTTCCTGCGTTTTATCTTTCGCCTTCTCTTTGTAAATTTTGATTGTAGTTGCTCAAGGGGTCAAACGCTCCGCTGTTTAATTTTGATCATGGAAAGTAAGTTAAGAATGACTAATAGTTCATTTAAAGACGTGCACTCAATACTTTTAGTTACTTTTACTTTTACGTTCACTTTTAGTTGTATATTTGTTAGACTGAACCGCGAACCGTAAACTGAGATCAAGTTGGAATCATTACGTGCGAAAGAACTGACAGTAATGCCCGACGGCTTTACAAACTCATGCTAAGATGTGAGCGCCAGAACGGAAGCAAACCAAGATAGCCTTGCCAAGGGAACAATAAAAATACTTAAAACATATAAGTCGGCGTATTTTGCTAACCGCTTCGAAATGCCGTGCCGCATTGCAGGCCCTTCGTCATGTCTCCCTTCCGTCTTAATACCCCCCCCCCCCCCCCCACTTCTACAGATTGGACCAGTCCGCCGAGTCTCGTTCCCAGAACGCCGCGTCGACCGCTGCGCCCCATGCGGCATTTTGCCTGCTCCGCCGGCGTTCACGTTGTCGCAGGTCAAATTGCCTCTGACTGTACGTTATACGGCCAGAGGGGCATTATATAGACGGCTAATCTTCGCGATATGACGGATAATTAACGAAAACAATTAATTAACTTTTAATTGTTGAGAATAAACATATGGTCTCTATTTCAATTATATCCTTAAGTTGCATTAATGCCGGTCACTAATTATTGTATGATGTATAGGTTGTTTAGTGTCTTATAATTACTGCCGTCACAGCTGCATTCAGATATGTTTCCGTGAGTTAAAATCGTCTTGAACATAGCGTTGTTGGATGGAAGACGCGATCAATTTTATTTTATTCCGTCTTCGCAACCGTCGCGCCCCCCTAGTGGCTAAATTGAGAACTACACTGATGGGGTCAACTAGAGCCACTAGTTGAGCTACGCTTAATGTATCCGTGCTCTGTTCCCCGATATTGTTATGGGCGCCTCCATCTTGGTGCTTGTGCAGAGCAGACGCAACTGCCGATCGTCATGATTCAAGAGTGCGACTTCCTCAGCATTAGATTCAGTGTTAGTAAGCTTATGTAATATTGCTTTGCTCTGTCGCGGACTGTTTAAACATTTGGGGATGACGGAAAAGCGTTTCTTGTGATCTCAAATAAAGCTTAAGATAACTGGAAACCATGATATTAAACCACAAGATGGGCAAGTCTCGTTACTCTGAAGCGTAGCTAATTTAGTGGCACTAGGGACAACAACAATTTAGATTTTTGTTTGTGTTTTGACACGGCTTTCGACCCACGTAGCCGCATGTTGTGTCAGCGTTCGGCTAAGGCTCGTGTTAAAACAGTGAAGCCGACCGTGGACGTATAAAAAAATTGGGCACCCGCGGTGCCCAATGTTGGCCCCGCGCTCAATCGAGAAAGGTGAAGTAAAGAATCCAGTGCACGCGCCTCGTGTTGGCAAACACGGGTTCCGCAAGAAATGTCCCCGGAAAAAACGTCCGCGGAAAACATGTCCCCGGAAAAAAAGTTCCCGGAAGATATGTCCCCGAAAAAAAAAAGGCCCCAAGTGGAAAGTAGGAAAAACTGTCACCAAAGGGGAATTGCCCAGGATCGAGTCGGTGCTCCTCCCAAGAAGAGGTGCAAGTCCACACTCGTTGAAATGCAACGCCGTCTTCACAGCCTCTGCAAAGGTACGCCGCTGGGGCAATCGGAATAGAAGATTTCATGTGTGCCGTCGGCCGTACGATCCGCTTTTGACTTTTCTGCAGGAATCTTGGCTACTTGGGTATGTTATTTCATTCCTGATTTTGTAACATTGCATCTCAACTGTTTTTGTTTGTTTTCTATTGTGAAATAAACATTTATAACACTTCTTGCCCCCAAAAAGATTATTGTGTTTGGGAAAATTTGAGAGGTACTTGTGTACCATTTCCAAATAGGTAAAAAAGCGCGGCACGTTTAGCACAAACAAGCGATGGCTAGTTTCTTTTCCTTTTTCTCATAGAAACGAAAGGTTGTCATCAAAGTTATCATAGGTACTGAAAGTGCTCATTTGGGGATATAATGCAGATGGTAAAATTTCGTTCCCACTAATACCCTTTCTAAGTAAAATGTTACTATGCGTCGATGTCGTGTTTGCGCTAACAGTTTCGTGATGTGTACCTCGGGGAATCGCATATTTTCTTATTTGTTGGGGCCGTTTTTTCCTACTTTACGCAGGGTGCCTTTTTTCCCCAAGAACATATGACCAGAACGCCCGAAGGCCATGGGGATCAGGAAACCCAGAGATAGAGAATCCTTTGGGGACATCTTTTCCTACTTCCCAACTGAGGCCTTTTTTTTTTTTCGGGGGCATTTTGTCCGAGGACTTTTTTTCCGGCGACATCTTTTCCGGGGACATTTTTTCCGGGGACATTTTTTCCTACACCCGGTAAACACAGTACTCTGGGGAAACCAAGCTGGACGTAGCGCCTCCTATAGTTCGATCTCATCGCCAATATTTTTTTCATAATGGGTAAAAGCAGACATCTAAATTAAACAAATCTGCAATCCCTATCAATGCGAAGAGCAAGTCGTCTGCTTCTTGCTCTGGAGGTGCGGTGACGTCAGAACGACGCCGAGCTCTGATTGGCTTTGATTGAACGGACAGTGTGCAGACCTCAATGCTAGAAGCCTTGAGGACTGCCCACTATTTTTTTTTCAATCAGCCAATAAGAGTTTGGCGTTTGGGCATTTTCGCAACCCTTGTGCATTAAAACGACCGCACCGAAAAGCCCTATACACAGAAACGTATTACACCGTAATGTCCGGATTCCATCGTCTGCTTGTTTCTCGGTGCTTTTCCTTGGGATAGGCTTCAAAAAGAACTCCTTGCCGTGAGTCGGGAAAGTGGACGGCGACTGCAACGCCGAAACCTCTTTTACCTCTCCGCCGGCATTATTATTTATGTTGCTAGCCGGCCTCGCGGCTCCTTTTGAAGTCAAAGGTCGGACAGGAATGGGATTTCCAACTTCCGGGAAAAAGCGTTCGGTCCAAAATCGGCTTTTGTCGACGCCGCGGAATGTGTCGCCTCGCAGGTGTCCCCATGTGAACTGCATTCCCCCCGCTCGTCGTTCCATGCCTCCTCCGCATCTTCAAAGTTCGTTAGTTTATTTGCTTTTGCTTGTATTGTCGTTTTGTTTGTCGTTTTTCCTTCCCCGTTCCTCCGCACTGGCGTTCTGCGAAGGTCGCACCTGCAGGTAGCAGGTGCGACGGGGTCCCCAACACGACGCATTGTGGCTGGGCGAGGCGGCAGCTACGCCCCGTTCACACCTTAGCTGACAGTGCGGTGGAAGCTACGCGCTCGTCCCCGGACCTCGCTCCCTGCGCGTATGATATGGGCGAGATTCCGCGACGAAAGATATGACTGGTCCAAGGAACCCGTTGCTTCCACCACGCTGTCAGCTAAGGGTGAACGGAGCATCAGTCACCGGTCATCAACGGTCGGATTGGCGGGCGGCACCTCTTTTGTTCTTGACACGTCGCGAGCCACTCTCGCCTCCTTTTCGCCTCCATTGTTTCCATTCTCCGAGGAGCCATGTCTGTTGTCCACGTTCGGTGAAAGATTTCGGGACGAAACGATGGAAAAGACGCCAAGGGCAGGAAGCAGTCGTCTTCGCGTCCTGGACTTCGAAGATTTCCGGCTTTCTTCCCGCGGTCGGGGCCGCTGTAAATGCCTGCAGGTGTGGAGGCGCGTGAGCCGCTATTGTTTCGTGTTAGGATTTGAGTTGTTTGCGTTAGGCGTGCGGAATCGGGTGGTCGGGCAGTTGCTCCGGCATGGCGCTCAATCGATCAGGATTTGAGGAGGTCGGTTTTCCCTTACACTTTTGTTTGAACCGCGGAGCTATAGGTCACGTCAATAAGGAGTTTTTGTAGACCGTCTTCCCCTCCGTTATACGCTCCCGCAACGAAGACGCCACTATTGCACATGCGCGGCGATAGCCTCGTGTGCGGGGCTCCAGATCTCGTAACGGATTGCGGAAAGCGTTACGAGTCAGCGGAAACGACTCACGAAAGCTCCCTGACTGTGAGTTTTAGTATCGCATACGCTAAAAGCTTTGCGTACGCAAATCTCGGTAATACACTATTTTGAAACTGGCGATTTATAGTACGGGTCTACAAGTGCCTGTGCAGTTCGGATATTTCTTCGCTTTATTTATTTTATTCTTTCTGATTTTGTTGTACTGGCTTTGGTTATAGGTTTTGACGAGGAAAAACGGAAAGAGTAGCTAGAGTTGCTTCTTTTAATACGAGGACAAAAAACGTGGCAATTCTTATGAACATGGGTTTACTCGCACGCTTCCGGGAATTCCCACAATGTCTCTAGGCGACTTCACATCGCTCCACGTGGTGCGGGGAAACGTAAGGCCGATCCGATGAGGTACACTCGGGCCGATTCGTACGCTCCGTAGATCCTGGAAGCGGAGCTATTCTTGCTCTCTTACCGCTGTAATTTAAGAACATACACACACAAAATGAAACGAACACATAACAAAGCCGATATATGCCCTGTCTTGTTATCTTCATGTCTTCTTCTGCATTCTTAAATCGCGTAATGCTAATCCAACACTAAAATGCTTATCTTTTCATTGGAACTCGTTTACGCAACGCACATCGGATTACCGCAATATGTCAAGAAGGCGGTGGGGGTGCTACATATTTCGGAAGGGTCTATTAGTATTAACCACAATCCAAGAAACACATGTAGGGGATACCACTCGCCGCTCTCGCCAGGGAGGAGACGCGAACAGATTGGGTGCGGAACTAGCCTCGAACCAGGACTGGTTCGTTTCATGCCGACAAAGAGGGCGCTCCGACCAAGAGGCCCATAAAGCAACTCGATGCCTTTGTGTTTGTCTCGCAAGGTGCGTCAAATGCGCCAGTGCACGAGGCCCGTGCCTCGAGCGGCCCTTGGAAGCATATTTCGGCGCAGCACTGATACGGTGGCTAGAAGGGGAGCTGTCAGAATCGGCGAGCGAGAGAAGGAGCAGCCGGTCAGGTTGCAGCGGTGGCGCTGCTGTCGACACTGAGATGCATCGTCCGCTCGCGTCCGCTGCGACTCGGGTGTCTTCTTGCTCCGCGAGTAAGTATCGCGTGCGATATGAGCTCCTTTAAATACATTTCAAAGTTAAACGTGCTGATTTTGGACTTGTGGTTCACGCGACACGAGAGTAAACCTGCCGATGCTTTTGTCGTCGTTGTCTTCGGGAACGGCGGAGTCTTTCTTCTGTTTCTTTCTTGCAGAAATGCACTCTATGCTACATGCGGGAGCGAAGCAGTCTGTTCGCCGTTTTGCCATCGTGGCAGTCTGGACGCATGGGGCTATATTTCCTGGAAGAGCACCACAAATGAGCACTTCTAGCAACGCGAACGAACCTTTTGGGCGCGGAGTCTGCAAATGGTATCTAAGATTGAACCGCTGGGTGGATTTTATAAACAAGTACCGCCAAGCTGGTACATGCTAAGATGCACTTGAGCCAAAAATGGCGGAGTGTGACCGACAATCAAGTTACTCGCGGCGGCGCGGCGCCGGAATCTACAGTAGACCAATAAGAGGGTGCTTTCAAACGGCGGCGCGTCACCGGCAGATACAGCAGACCAATAGAGCGTGTGCGTCTGGATGTGGGATGCGCCATGAGCCAAATATGGCGACGCGTCGTCGGCATCCAACAGCCCGCAGCATGATCAAGCGATGGCGGTACTTGGATAAGTCAGGATATCCAGCGCTTTATCTAAAAGTCGATAAGCGCGCCACCTATCGTCATCATGATTTGCCAGCGCGCTGCCACACACGGAGCAGGCTACGCGATGCTGACATTTCCTTCTTTTAGCCACCACAGCACTGAAATGAGCGGCCCTTGAAGCGAATGGCGGCGGAGCACCCACTCGTGGCACCTGTCTTGCGGTGTGTTTCCGCAACAATGGTCGGCGGTACTCGCAAAAAACTCCTTTCTCAAGAAGCTTTATACCCTAGTTACACTAGTGCTCTCAACTGTCACTAAGCCATAGACAGTTGACTCAATCGCGATCGGCCGGAGTTAAACGGCGGCGCCAACTGTCATGGAGCCGCTAACGATCATTGAGTTTGGCTGTACAACACTAGAGCGCACGACACAAGAGCGCCGACATTAGAGCGCCGACAGTAGAGCGCCACGACGTTAGCGCGCGCGACACTAAAGCGCCGCGACGTTAGCGCGCGCGACACTAGAGCGCCGCGACGTTAGAGCGCGCGACTCGAGAGCGCGGCGACGTTAGCGCGCGCGACTCAAGAGCGCTGCGACGTTAGCGCGCGCGACTTAGAGAGCGTCCGTCACGAGAGCGCACAACCAGTCCAGCGCGAGTGGCCCGACCGGACCGACCACTTGTTCGGGCATCGCGTGTTTTATGTAAAATTGGCAGGGATTTGTGCCGCGGAATTCAGCAATGACATTGCGAAATGAGTCGACCAAATTTTTGCGTGTGACAAACCAAAAAGTGTTACAAAAAGCTGACACCAAAAGAAAAAAATGCATATTTGTAGCGTGCATTTTCGCAGAAAAAAAAATTGCAGCTGACCTAGCTTCATTAGTTCTTTGATTTTGTATATCACAAATTTACAGGGGAGGTTTTCCTGTATCCGTCAAAAGACTGGAAAGATCTGCATCCGATAAAATTGCGCTGAGCTTTCCTTCGATGAGTTTTTTACTGATACTTTTTTAGCGGTGAGCTTTCTTCATTACGGACATGGACGTCAGAATACCATTTAAACTTATGCGAGGGACGTCTAAATAGCCACCAAATAGATCGGAGCCGAAATGCCTGTCAAGAATAGACCAAATATAGCAAAAAGTAAACTATTTATAGTATATCCGAGAGGCGCACCGCAGCACTGTGAAGAAATCTTAGACTCGCTGCTCCACTCAACTGCAAACTTTTCCGGTACCTATATGCCCCAGCCCACTCCCCTGCCCCCTTTTCTCTCTGATGTCAGTAAACAATTGGTTAGAAACAGTCGTACCCGTTTTATTATTATTTTTATTAAAGGCATATTCAATCAATCAAATATCACCAATGCTTCAATCCGATGAATCGCACAATTTTGTTCTGTCTGTGGAGCCGCGGGTACATCACACATTTTGCGGTGTTCGCTCAAATGGGGTGCGCTCTCGTGTCGCGCGCTCAACTGGTCGTGCGCTCTCGTGTAGTGCGCTTAACTGGTCATGCGCTCTCGTGACGTGCTCTCTAGTGTCAAACGCGCTTAAAGCCTTTAAGCGCGCTACTGTCGCAGCGCCCTCGTGTCGCGCGCTCTAACGTCGGCGCTCTGTGTCGCGCGCTCTAAAAGGCGCTCTCCAATAGACCCTTTCCGGAATTCAGTGCCATCTAGTGACTCAAATGGCAGTTTAACTTTTACCATACTAATGGCGGCAATGAACCTGTGGTCTGCAGTATCTTATGGGGCACCGTCACCTTCGCAAGTCAACGGTAAACTAGAATGTGCGCTTCACTGTAGAGTTCTTTTTCGATCTCTTTCTGTGTCAATGGCAAAAAAGATGCAACCAGCCAGAACGAAGCGCCAACCCACATAGACGCCTGGATAAAGTTCTATACATCCAGGGACTTTGAAGCCGAGTGTGCACACTAACAGATTGATTGGGCCTGAGTTAGAAATGAACGCTTACGCAGATCTTGCATCTAATTCCTGCTTCACGTCGCGCTAACGTCTAGAATATATAGCCCTCGAATCATCTGCTTAGAAGCATCTTCAACTTCTTCCTTCATCAGCAAACAGGAGACCGCCATTAGTATAGCACATATGTCATTTTTCAGATGATGATAGTGATCAAAGTGGCCAGACTGAATTCCTGAAAGGGTCTATTGAGTTTAACTGAGCTGGCCTACCTCAATGAAAGGGGTGATGCCAGATGCAACAATTTTTCTTCTTTCAATAAATAGAAATTAGAATCATTCGTTGACATTTATGACCTATAAAACACATGTTGCTTTTTTCTCTACGCAGTGGCAGTCGCAGAAAAAAATCAGAAAAAAATGAACCTCGTTTACCCCCTCAACTCGCCGCCAGAAAAATCGACCACGTGATCTGGAGACGATTATTAGCCGCCAATGTTTTTAACATAGTCATGCGTTGGGGTTGGCAGAGCACAGAGCGCGCGCTGAGTTCCACGGATTGTAAATGTTCGGATATTAGCGCCATCCCAGCTATTGGCCACGACCCACTACCCGAATTCATGTCGAGGTATTCATTGTCACGAGCCAAAATTGAATGATGCAGACTTCATGTCCACTGTTAAAGGGGCGGTGCAAGGATATGCAATTGGAATGTTTTTCACTTTACACGAGCTTACTTGCACTAGTGGGACTCAAGGATACTCGCACGCAACGCCACTGGCCAAGAAACTCCTTTGTTGCGGTGTAATTTCAAGGACAAAAGCGATCATTTTCATTCAATCTCCTTTGCAAAACTTGATGACGTAGCGTAGGGGTCGCTGTATCCAACGTTGGCAGTGTCTCCAGTGACGGTATTTGAATGCGGCCCATAGGATTGGACTCTGAGCATTGCGTGAGCGCTCGATTTGGGGTTGTGATAATCGATAACTCCTCAAGCGTTCGGGCAGTGGCCCGTGTCCAATCGATGAAATGACGACAGTAGCTGTACCATAACAATCTCTGCAACTCAGCGCTTGTCCTGTGCTTTGCCAACCTCAGCGCTTGGCTATGATCAACGTTGGTGGCAAATAATCGCCTCCAGATCACGTGGCCGCTTTTCTGGCTGCGAGTTGAAGGCGCTGCTCGTTTTACCGTAATTTTTTTCTGCGACGAAAAGCGAACACGTGTTTCATTGGTCATAAACGTCAGGGATTGCGCAAAGTACAAAAATTGTTGCACAGCCCCTTTAAATATCGTCACAGCGGGGATCGCAAAGCTGGATGACGCACTTCTGGGCAACGCATTGTAGGTGGTGTCCCCACAGCTTTGTCATGAAATTTTGCGAAGGAGAGACTGAACGGAAAATTTCACTTTTATCCTTGGAATTCCACCTCGACGAAGACGCTCCTTGGTAAGGGGCCGTTAGAGTATTCTTGGGTCTCACTACTGCCAGTAAGCTGGTGTAAAGTGAGAAACGTTCCTACCCAATATCGTTGCACAGCCCTTTAACTGATGGGGGTTCGCCCTCAACAACGCCTCCTCTAACTAGACGTCTGTCATACGAGCGTCGCGCCATATACTTTACTAGGGTGAATGCATCCTACTCCCCGATGACACAATGGCCTCGGCATGGACGGGTTTGACGTAATTCAAGAATGGCTAAATGACCAGCAACCTTGGGCTTTTCCGCATTGAATTGGGAGTGGTGGGAGGCGCCACCTATTGCCATGGAAGTCCCGGTTATCAGGCATTCGCGCCGGTGGGCGAAGGGCGCGCCGCAGGCCGTTCGGTCGATGCGAGTGCTTGCTCAATATATGCCCTAGCTTGTTCCCTAAAAATATTTGGACCGAAAAAAAATTTTTTTCCGCTCGACAAGACGTCCAAATTGCCAGGGGAGAAATTGGCGCAGTAGGCACGTCGTCTAATGCAAATAAGCGTAGTAGGATGTATTCCCGTATTTGGCGGCGCGTCCTGCCGTATCCTTTGCCAAACGGCCAAAACTGCCGCGAGAGGCGCTGACATCTGACCACGCGACGACGACGAAGTTTGTGGCAACCAGGACAAAGATCACAAGCAAGATCTCCTGGAATTCATCACCAGGAAATTTATGAAGCCTGTCTTGCGAAATTATGGTCCGTGAGTGACGGGACAGGAATGCTGCCGTGAATCTTCCCGAATGGAAACTCCCATCCCGCAAAGCGTTGAAGTCGTGGAAGCATCTGGCGCCTACATCTTGACAGCAGAAATGCCCAGAACAATTTATGCCATGCACGTGAATTTGCATTTCTGACATCTTTTCTTATGTAGATTGTGTGTCGGAAAGTAAAGCCGCACGTGAACCATAAACGATTCCCTCGTGCCAGTATTGGCGCATGGGTGGATGGATATATTGTAAACGACCTTATTTTCATGGGTTCAATATTTTGCGAAGGGTGGGTTTCTGAAATATTTAGATATTAAGAGAAATATACGCTTTTTCAAGCCGCCAAAAGTTATCTAAAATATCTTTAAAAAAAGAGAAGAAAAGCTCGAGGTACACATAAGCATTTCTTATGAGATGTGAGAAAGCATGCAAGCCGCTCGTCCGCTCCCTTTGTCGTCTGCTGCGTACTTTTCAAGCGCAGCGGCCAATTGGAGCCCCGTCGACGCGCGCCAGCCAATGGAACCGAAGGATCGGGGAAACTAGGTGCCGTTTTCGCGCTTCAAACTGATGACGTCAGCTCTCTGCATGGAACAGTTAATGCTTTCGCATTAAAAATAAAGGCGCACCACGCTCGAGTATGAGCGAAGAGCCGCGTCGAGCGCCTAGGAAACGGGGTGCGGATAGCGTGTAGCAGTTAGAGATCCTATATTTGAGAGAGAGTGTCCAACTGATCGATCGGGATCACGTGATTTTTAAGCCGCGTCTGCAATACTATAGCTGCGGGGAGGTGACGAACGCATTGGTCATCTGCGAGCGTCTCCGCCTTTTCTACTGCTTTCCTCCTCGCCACGCGAAAACGCAGCGCACGCGCACTTACGACCTAGCGCCGCACAAGGTGTCCGCCATCAAATTGCAAACGCTCCGCCATGGTTTGAATTGGACCCTCTCTACAATCTAGGCTCTCTAAGCGGTGTTGCAGGCGGGCGCCACCGCGTGGCGTTTATCCCCAATTCAAAGGCACGCCGGCCACAATGGGAAAGCCAGCCATCTCGAAGGCACCTTTCTAGAGAAGGCATTGGCCTCAGTAAAGCAAAAGATGGCAGCGTCCACTGCATCGCCGCCCATGGCCAGCGCCAGCGATGCACTTACTATTGCGAAAGATTGGGCGAGGTATCTAAGAAGTACCGAAGCAGCAAATATTGTTGGAAGGGGTATGATCCGGGGCCAGAGCTGCCGCTGATCACGGCACGTCACGGAAGCCGAAGCTCGGCGGGGGAGGGCCATTGTAATGTCTGTGCCGATGAGACTTTTGTTATGTCACTCTTGCTTGAATTCGTGTGAAACGTTCTTGATTGTCGTTTTTTTTTTAGTCTGAAATAAAAGAAGTTAAATTTATTTCGTTTTAAACGTTTTTGATTAATAAAAAGTGTACATATAATTCATTTGCAACACTTTCTTTAAAAAAAGAAACGGTAATGCGACATCAGTTTTTGTTTCCTTTAGGTTTCAGATTGGTCTCAGGATGCGCATCTCAACTGGGTTGGTCAGGCCGATTTACCGTGCAACACCGGACAACTTAGTTGAGCCGCAATGGCAGTTGGGACACGTTAACGATCGTTGGTTTAAGGACAGTTGAGAGTGGTAGTGTAAGTAGGGTATTAGAGGCCCACAGTGAAATAGGAGACGAGGCAGAAGAGGCCCACATTCGCGAACGGCGAACGGCGTGGTGATGTCGCGGAGGTGAACAGACTTCTGAGGAAGAAACTCCCCATGCTGATACAATGGGGAAGGAGCGGATAGATGGGTCCCCTGATTCGGGCGCCATATATCCGCGTTCCAGAGAGGCGTCAGGCGCGCCGAACATAATCTGCACGCTCAGTTGGATCGAGTGGCATCACCTAAATGAGTTTGTTGCATCGTGTATTAACACACGCGAGCGAGCTTATAGTGCCGTGGTTATCCGATCACGGAATATCACAGGCTGAGTTAGCGTAAGTTATTAATTTGCCGGTGTATACAATTTCTTGCTGACAACGCCGATGATACGATCGAAAGAAACATAAATCACGTGGTGCCATAGCTTCTGCGTCTGCAACGCGATCAAAATTTCCTCTTGCTTACGTCCTACGCATACGAAAGCGAAGCTTCAATATTTGCCCGCACTCACCAACATTTTTTTTAGTCTTATACGTCAAACTTTAGCTCTTCGACGTTTTATTTAATTTTTCTTTACCTTCTATTGTTTCAATACAAAGCATAAAACAAACTTATCCATTCGTATGAGCGTTGTCCGATCTCGGTCAGTTTGAATGGCCAACACAAAATGCAGGAGTTTTTTACAATTGAAATTGATTCGTACATACAACAATGCAACCACTAAACTTCTTTTTTCTTCTTTCTTCTTCTTTTTTTTTTTTAACGAGTGGTCTTATTGTTTGGGTCCACTCGAGCTACTAAAATGCTGCCATCGTAGGGACGGCGACTCGGAGGTCGGTTTCCTATGTCATCTTGGCTCTCCACGAAGTTGCAGTGCCACGGGTACTCCATAATATTAAAAGGACACTCCGTACTTCGATCGTCTATCCTTCTCTGTGTGCGGTATCATAATTCAAAATTTTCATGATATTGAGTCGGATAAAAAAATTGTATCAATACGAAAAAATACGTTTGTAACAAGGAAAGAGAATGGATCGGTCAAATAATAACTACTCCCGCTGAAACAAACACACACACACCCGTACACAGACAAACGCACACAGACACGCGTACAGATAAAGACACGCACGCACACAGATACACAGACACGCGGCGCGCGCACACACACCGATAAACACACATACAGAAACAGAAAGACACGTGCGCACATACTCATAAAGAAAAAGAAACTAACTGGGAGAACACAAGTTGAGCCGCATGAGAAGGCTCCAAGACGCGGAGAGAAAATTAAGAAAGAGTGTATCGCGGAGAAGGGATGATAAATAAGGAGTAATCGCGGAAGATTACACGGAGTTGCGGTAAAGGTTTTTTCGTTTTTTTTTCCTCCTCGTTCTTTTTTTTTTTTTTTATTTCTTTTTGCGTTACCGTGAACTGCTTTCGAAGCAGAGCTGAACGTAGTTTTCCGGGGCGGCCTTTGATTAATGACGCCGAACTCGGGGGAGGGAGGATCTGCCTACCACCCGAGGCGGAATAAGAGGCTTGGCGCCCCGGGATCCCGGGCTGCGGTTGGCAGGTTGGGGCCGTTGCGAGAGAAGGGGCGCGGACACTATAGGTGGCGCTGATGACAGGTGCGTAACGAGGACGTCCACCGGTTAATGGACCCATCGTGGTCGGTCGCCGTCGCTCTACTACGCCCACTATATCTCCATGGTCACTAACTCTTCAAAGGAAAACGGAAGCGGTTCTGTATTTGAGGGAAAAACACTAAACGGCAATAGTTTGCAAAATTAATGCAATTTCGGGTTTTACGGTTCTTTAATATTTTTTTAGTTGTTATGTTTGATGTAACAAAAAATAAATAGCGCCGGTTATGGTCGCGAAATTAGCCAAGTACGCACTTGAAGACCTCCAGGCAACACGTAACGGCATGAATTGGAGCCATTTTTTTTCGCGTGGTTGTTCGAGTTGTGACGTTGCTCGCCATCACATTTACCCTGACAAGTAGGCCTAGCCGTCTCCTCTCCATTGCAGTCTTCTCTAGCTTCAGTATTTTACGCAAATTTATTAACAAAATATTATTTTCCGCACCGCGAAAATGTATAGCTACACATCTATGGTAACATTCGAAGGCATTTTTCTTTTTAGGCAATTTTGAAGCATCTTCTTTACAGTTTATGCGCAAAAATTTATGTTCTTAATATAGTCCTATCACAACCGAATTCGGCATGCATATATTTAAAATATGTAGAACACAACTACCTAGGTTTTGGGAGAATATATATATATATATATATATATATATATATATAAGAAATTCCGGAAACGTTTGTTACACCCTTGTAATGGCACTTTTGCTTTTTCTAAATATTTTAAAATGAAAAAAAGCATCGCATGCATGATATTTGTAGTTCGTTGCACTCAGTGGTTATACTTTTTAAGTCTGTCACCGTGCCTCACGTGTCACAAGAACATGTTTTTTTGTTTTTGTGTGTGTGTGTGTTTTTTTGCGTGTACATTGCATTGAGAATTTAGAAAACTATCTATATAAAATCTAACATCAGATTTATAAAAAGAATATTAAGGACCATGAACTGTAAAATTTTATTTCGATATCGTAAATAATAATTTTACAAGCATTTCCCCTGACTCATGTCCGCTTAAATCGTCTTCATTTGGAGTCCAGCATCACGAATATCAAGGTTAGTTTTCCATTTGGTGCATGGAGGCTGCAGAAAAGCATTTTGAAAGTGCCACTGAAGCCCCTTCTTTCCAAAGCGTGACGTCATATCCAGTTTTCGGAATCTCCGCTCATGCGCATTTTCAGCGCCTATCAGAGCTACGCACGCGGAACTCTTGATATTAAAAAAAAAAAAGGAAAAAAAAAGAAGAGTTACAAATGGTGTTGGTTCGGGGAATACAAATTGGAGGGTTTATTCTGCGGTTAGCTTCATCTTCGTGGAAAACAAACGTGATCTTTAGAGTCACGGGATAAAAACACTCTAGAATACGCCTCTAACTCGTCTTCTTGACGAACCTTTTCAGCTTTCCCTAAAGAAACGCAGAAGGCTGTGTGTCTGGCACACTGAAGTTTCGTAGACCGTTCCGATACTTCCGATAACAGTTGGAAGTTTTGATAAAAGTTTTAGTATATCGTTCCGTTACCTCCGATAACGATACGATGCACGTGCAAAGGCGTCGGGGGAGCATCGAGTGTCGTTATCGGAGTCATCGGACCGATCTAATAAATCTCCCCGATATCTCCGATAAGTATAACCAGACTTAAACGTAGTTCAACTACTCTACTCAAACTACTGTAGTTTAACTACTTTTCCGAGTAACTTGATAACTTTCAATTACAACTTTATTTGGGTAATTAGTAGTTTAATTTAACTACGTTTTTCATGTGTCTTCTACTCAAATTACTAATTACTTTGAAATCTAGTGCTAAATTTGCTCATCACAAAAGTTACGCCGGCAGAGGAAGTGGCATTCCCGGAACAAGGAGCCCCCTCACATTCCGTTCGCACGCACTTTAACTCGGCAGCCGTAGAAACTTCATCAAAGGCGTCCTTGGGCCAAGGTGTGCGACGAGCAGCCAAAACATAACACCGACGGGCAAGAACACACGAAGAGATGCTTAACAAGCCTTGGTCGGATATTGACCTAATCTGGTAATGCACGCAGGCGCCGCGCTTCCAGCTGCAACCGTAAAAGACGGGGACACTCCGAGGGTTGCTGTTGTTTTCATGTTGTCTGCCTTTAGTGAGTCCTGCCTCAAGCGGTTTGGGGGTTCCACGGAAGGACGCCACTGGAATGACCTCGCAGCTGGGCGCCAGTTCCCATGGTCGCCTCGTCGTTGGCGCATACTCCCTTGCAAAGCCGGCCTCCCCCACGCACAAACGCAGACACGGATAATCCGTTCATGGGAGCACGTTCTCGCTTCCAGCTGCAACGAGCGCCGATGCTTGTTCACGTAATCCTTCGTGGCCTTCCGACCCTCCACGCCAAGGAGACCTCATCTTTGTTAAAAATGATTTACTTGTCAGGGCGTGTCAGGCGCGTCCCCCTGGGAGATCCTTTTGTTGGACCCGGCGTCAGCGGCAAAGTATACTGCGTTTCATCTTCTGTTAAACCAAAACAATTTTTCTTTTTCAGTAGCGTAGCACTATCACTGCAACGAGACGCGCAGTTGTCCGGATGATCTCATCGTCGTGGAGCGAGACTTGAACCCTTGAAGGTCAGGTGCACTCGCTCAGCTTACTCTTCGAACGTCGTGGGAATAAAGAGGGCCAGTCATCACAATTTCAACTTGGCGAAGAAAATTGAAAACAGGAGGATAGTTTGTTATAATGAAATGAAATGAAATGAAATCTTTATTTTCCAGAAATTTACTCTGGCGGGCTTCCAGACAAAAAGCTACCATATGGTAACTTGACGGGGTCTGGGGCCCTAAAGCAAAACAAGCATAGCAATCTGGCTGAAAAGTGTTATACATTAAAAAGACACGTTATACAGCATATAGAGTTTCTCTTACAAACTAGGCATGTACTGAAGTAACAATAAACAGAGTAAACAAGTGAGAGCGCAGGAACGTTCGGCAGCAAGCATATTATGCAAAAGCGAGAAAAAGAAAAATGTCATACAGAGACAACCGCGTTAGATAAAACACTGATACAATTCAGCTCTAGTCAGAGAGTATATATCTATGTTTTCTAGATGGTACCTGTTCAGTAGAGAAGGTAACATATGGCGAAGGGATTGCAAAGCATGATTCGTCCGGAAATGAGGAACGTACCATATCTCAGAGCAGCGCATACTGATCGAGATTTCCTTTTGATTCAAGTCCGAGGTGCGCCAAAGAAATTCAATGAATTCATTTGTTCCGAAAAGGAAAGCATACAAAAGACGATACACGTGCATATTTGGAATGGAAATAATCTTGAATTTTTCGAACAGCGGTTTAGTATGATATAGGTAGTGTACATCCGCGATGATGCGTAGTATCTTTTTTTGAAGTAACAGTATTCTGTTTAAATTCGAAGTGGTTGTTGTGCCCCACACGAGGTGACAATAATTTATATGAGACCGGAAAAGGGCATGATAAATCATGAGTTTAATTTTAACAGACAATATTGAGCGGCATCTTCTAATAACGCCAATGACTCTGCACAACCTGCTGACCAAATTATCAATATGGCGATCCCACGACAGATGCTCAGAGAAAATTACGCCCAGCGTTTTGTGGTGCTTAACTATATCGATTACTGTACCACTTAAGGTAAGGGATTTAGTGAAGGAGACCTGCTTATTCAATGACCGAAATATGAGTGCCTTGGTTTTGTTTACATTAATCTTAAGGCAATTTACCTCAGACCATCGGCCAAATTGCGCGAGAATATCATTCCCCTTAATTATTACGCTTTCTGCGTCTACGCCAGACACAAAAAGGCTGGTGTCGTCGGCATATATTACAAACTGCGCAAGAGTACTAACCTTTACCACGTCGTTTATAAAAATGTTAAAAAGCAGAGGGCCCAGTATGCTGCCCTGAGGCACGCCGCAGGTTACGGCTTTGAGAGAAGAAGATTGCCCGTCGATGCTGACACACTGCTGGCGATTGGAGAGATAGGAATCCAAGAGTGAGAGTGCTGGACCACGTATTCCATAACACTTTAATTTATCAAGGAGTATTTGATGATTGAGGCAGTCAAAGGCCTTACTAAAATCAATAAAAATACCTAGTGTTAAAAGCTTGTTTTGAATGTTATTTAAAATTATTTCTTTCTGGAGTAAGAGCGCTGACTCTGTCGACCTTCCCTTTCTAAAACCAAATTGGGCGTCAGTTATTATTTCATGTCGACAGAGAAAGCTTTCTACACGAGTTTTGACAAGGGTTTCTAGTCCCTTAGAAAAAATTGGCAGGATGGATATTGGTCTATAGTTGGTCATTAGGTTCACATCACCTCCTTTGTGAATCACAGTAACTTTGGCAAGTTTCATATTTGCGGGGAACTCACCGCAAGCCAAGCTGAGGTTAAATATATGCGCGAGGTACGGTGCAATTATGTCGATGACAAGCTTGACTGGTTTCATTCGAAAATCGCTAATATCACGACTGTTACTATTTTTGAGCCGCATGAATATTTTGTACACCTCAAATTCATTTGTTGGATTGAGAAAAAGGGACGAGCTTGGGCTCTGTGTGATATATTTAACAGCATCTTCATTATATCTGCTTGAAACAAGATTTACCAAGTAGGAATTGAAGCATTCTGCCAGTGGGACACCGGATAGCATTTGGTCATTGATCAGTAGCTCCCCCATTTTATCGTTACGTGGGCCACGCTGGAGAACCTCATTTATAGATTTCCATATCACAGCAGGAGAAATTTTCGACTTATATCTGAAGAGGTTTGCATGATACTGTGCTTTTGCTTGTTTTAGTATAGAGTTTAATTTATTTCGATATTTTTTGAAGCATGCTAAATTGTCTGGGTGTCTCGAGGAAATAAACTTTTTGAACAATATACTCTTTTTTCTAATCATTTTGATGTGATCAGGTGTGATCCAAGGTTTTCGTGATTTTCTCGATCGAGATATTACTTTATACGGAAAACATTCATCATAGCACTTCTTGAACAAGTGATGAAATGTATCGTAGGCATCATTAACGTTGGATTGTAATGTCACAGATGTCCAGTCGAGGGCACATATTTTGTTTCTAAAATGCAGCAAAGCATGTTCTGTTAATGGTTGGAAAGAAAAAACGTTTGATTTCGTTCTTGATTTTAAATCACAGCAACGAAAGGCGAGGAAAATAGGAATATGGTCGCTGATGCTACAACTGATCGTACCAGCTAGAGTAAGTCTTTGGCCCATATTTGTAATGAAGAGATCCAGGACACTTTCACTTTCAAGAGTAGTTCTAGTAGGTGACGAAATCACATTTGCATATCCGAAAGAACTCAGAACATTGCTAAATTGGGTCCCAGTATGGGAAGGCTCCATCATATTAATATTAAAGTCGCCACCGAGAACAACAGAAAACTTATTTGTTGATGCAAATTCCAAATAACTATCTAAAAAGGATAAAAAACCTGCGACGTTGGCCGACGGCGGACGATACACGACAGAGAAAAGCCGACTGCCACTAGTTAAAGTTAAAATTTCATAGTCTTCATTCATCTCAGTCAGGCAGTCCAGTATTTGGTAAGTTTCGCGTTGCTCTGCATAAATGGCGACACCGCCACCCCTCCGACAGATTCGATTTAGGCAAAAATGTTTGTATCCAGGCAAATTTAGCACTGGCTGGTCATCTTGGTACCACGTCTCTGAGAACATTATAACATCAAAAGCAACATCGCAGTCATCCAGAAGTGTGCAAACATCGTCCTCCTTGTTTTGGAGGGAACGCACATTGAGATGGAAAACAGTAACATCTTTTGGATTTGTGTGCTCCTTAACGTCTGATGGCAAAATTAATTCATGGTACTCCATTTTACTGCAGATCTACTCAATTTTAGCCAAGTCATCATCATGGGCGATTTGGCAAACGGCGCTGTTTTCGGACTTCCTAGCAAAAATTTTTCCGTTTCGCACCCAAGCGTATTTCCAGCCGCACTCTCGCTTTCGGTTAATAGTGAGCGCAAGCAGCCGTCTCAGAACCGGACATAGGTTTTCATTGACATAGACGGGTGCCGCCGGCAAGATATTAAGTTGCGTGGTCGACATCCGGGTACGTCGTGCCTTCTCAAGAATTGAGTCGCGCTTTCGACGGCTTGCAAGCTGCACGATGATATTAGGAGCCGTGGTGTCGCGGCCCGGCAAGCGGTGGCATGCCTCAATGTCGTCAACCGTGACTGGCTCACCAATCTGCTCGCACAGCCTGGTGACCACGTCAACAACGTTCTCATTTGGCTGCCTGGCAATACCTTTGATCTCAAGGTTTGAGTTGCGTGAGTACTGCTCCATCTGTGTCATTCTGGTCAGGGCCCCCTCATGTCATCCTGGAGTGTGCTGCACGTCTCACGCAGACTCTCGTTCTCCCTCTTCAGCTCCCCATTCTCCCTGATTATGTCCTCGACCTGTTTTTTAAACTCCTCAAAGGATTTGTTTATGAAGGTCATCCCTGAATTTGTTTCGCGTATATCGGAGTGCATTTCACGGATCTCAGTTCGTAGCTCTCGTTCAAATGTTTCCTTAAAACCTTTAAACTCCCTCCTGATCTCATCCTTAAACTCGTTCAGCAACTTCACTACTTCCTTCGACATGATCTCAGCAGCACGCAGGCGCAACAGAAATTGACCGTGGCGGCAGGAACGCAACCCGGAAACACATAAAAGAGGGGCAAACACAAGAGCCCGGGCGCAACTGCAAAACTCGGCGAAGCGGACAGGCAGGAGCGAAAAGAGGTCCGTCACTCAAAGAGAGGCGAAGGACGCTGATTGGAAGAGCGCCGCCAACCTTGCCAGAGGAAGAGGGCGGGCCACTAGGAGCGTGATTGACAGGGGAGTGGGGTAGCGGCGACTCACGCCGACCGGAGCGGGGGCAGCGGGAGCGCCGCACGCTGGCCGTACTCGAAGCTAAGCCGAACGCTGGAGGGGACTGGACCACGGTGGACCGGGGTCAGGTCGTTGCCTCGCCGAAGAGCGAGTGCCGGCCTCCAGCACACCAAACCCGCACAGATGCTCCGGGTCCAAGGAAAGACGCAGCTCCGGCTATGCGTTCGCTGGTCTCGAGACGAGAAGGCGTCCGGGTACGCACGCTCCGTTCGGCCAGGCACGGCCGAACGGCCAGACCCTCTAGCCGAGGCAAACCTCACATGTTTCTTCATGGACAACGAAGATGCGGACCCTCGCTTACCCGACCCTGCACAGCCTGTTTCTGTAATTCAACGCTGCCGTTCCATCCAGCGCCACGGTGGAACGTCTTTTAGCTTGGCTGTGACGTCTTTAGGAGGAAAAGGGAAAACTCTTCATCAAGAGCTTTGAAAGTCAATTGCTTCTGCGAGCGAATAAACTATTTTTGTGAAAACGCAAGCCATAAGATGACTGCATTTATTTTAGGCTCGCAGGGTTTTTCACGGATCAAAACTGCTGTTCATTTTGCTATTACAAAGATATAGAAAAGTAACTTCGAAAGTAACTTTAAAGTAACTCGCTAGTTTTTTTAAAGTAGTTAGTAGTTTACGCAATTACTACCACAAATCAGTAATTTATACTCTACTATAATTACTTTTGGCGTCGATACTCAGTAACTGAACTTAACTACCTTTTTTGTGTAATTTGTGCATGTCTGAGTATAACGATACCCAACACCGTGCCGGCGCCTCTGTGCATTCATCATGTTGCTATCGGGATGGTTATTGGAGTTATCAGAACGATCTACTAAAACGTCCTGATATTTGATACCACCGCCGGCGCCTTTAGGCGTGCTTCGTATCATCGTTGGTATCGTCATCGGCGGTATGTAGGAACGATCTACTGATATTCCTTATTATCGCCCCAATGAGATATTAGCCGATAAGTACGCCAAAGAACAAATCACGGAACGAGTAGCGGGAACATAATAATAGGTCATGCCCCGCGTTTCTGAAGCTCTGCTGACTACTCTCTGATTAGGGTTGCGATAAGAGCACAACAGATTCCAGCCGTCATTGCTTCCCTTGCCTCGTCTTACCAAGATACCTAGCCGCTGAAACAGGCGTTGACGAGCCTCCACGGGGAGAAGGACACAGTAGAATTTAAAATGGCAATAATTACCGGGCCTGCTTTGACAATAGGGAGTTCTAGTGGACCGTTTTTCTTCTCCGCTACGGTATCCCTGAAGAAAACGCTGCAGCTGCAGCATGCGCGCCGCCAGCCTTCTTGCATAGTTCAAGGCCTTGTGGCGGATTACGGAGCGCTATCCGAGTGCTTAGCGGGCTGCGGAAACGGTCTCACTGCAATTCCTCATTAGGAGTTGTAGTAGATCGTTTTTCCTCCGCTACGGTATCCCCGAAGAAAACGCCGCAGCTGCGCATGCTCGCCACCAGCCTTGTTTGCATAGTTCAAGGCCTTGTGGCGGATTACGGAGCGCTATCCCAGTGCTTAGCGGGCTGCGGAAACGGTCTACTACAATTCCCCATAGGGTGTATTCACTGGTGGTCATAGCTGAGCTCGCTGCTGCTTTCGAACCACCGGAGAAGAGAGAAAGGGGAAAGCTGCTTTCAGTACGAATTCTGAGTGAAAGTTAATCTTCTATAATCTTCTAGCGAGAGAATAGCGACGTCTGGGGAAACCTGGGACATAGAAAGGAAAGTCCCTGTGAGAAGAAAGTTTCTCCTTCTCTTCTTTGGGATTTCCCGAGAGCCGATGGGAAACTCTTCCCGAGCATGCGCTTTGAGCAGTTACCTCAAATATCGCGTCCAGTGAATACCCTCTATAGGGAGTTGTAGTAGATCGTTTTTCTCCTCCGCTATGGTGTCCCCGAAGAAAACGCCGCAGCTGCGCATGCGCGCCGCCAGCCTTGTCTGCATACTTCAAGACCTTGTGGCGGATTACGGAGCGCTATCCGAGTGCTTAGCGGGCTGCGGAAACGGTCTGCTACACGTTCCCCAATAGGGGAGTTGTAGTAGATCGTTTTTCTCCTTCGCTACGGTATCCCTGAAGAAAACGCCGCAGCTGCGCATGCGCGTCGCCAGCCTTGTCTGCCTAGTTCAAGGCCTTGTGGCGGATCTGCTGGAAGAACTCGGGCAGTAAGCAATCTAGCGCACATGAAAAGCTGACTTATCGCCATACTAGTAACCAAAAAATATTGAACAGTTTACCATACTCATTTCGAACGATAACTGGAACGATGTTCTAACCGAACAAGACCCTGATAGATAAAGCGTATGATAAGTTCATGGAAAGAATAGGAGAATGTTATGACTCAGCTTTTCCTCGGGTTCAGTATAAAAAGCACAACAAATCAAAGAAGCCATGGGTCACTGCAGAGTTATACAAAAGAATAAAAGCAAGGAATAAGCTGTTCGATAAATTTATCAAGACTAGAGACCTTAACATTTTGACTGAATACAAAAAGCAACGTAATAAACTGGCTGTAGATTTGAAAAAAGCGAAAGTTAGATATTATACAAATAAATTTGTATCTATAAAAAACAGCCCAGAAAAAGTATGGAAGACTGTTAAAGACGTACTATCCCCTGTCCCTAATGTCATACCAAATGAACTCACAATAGATGATCAGACATATTCTCACGCGTCACTGGCCGAGAGGTTCAACTTGCATTTTTTGACTGCAGGTGGCAGTGTTCCCACATTAATGGACTACAGCAACTATGAAACGTACATAACCATGAACTTAGCTAACTCTATATTTTTGACTCCCACCAATGAAACAGAAATTAATGATATAATTGTCTCGTTGAAGTGCAGTAGCGCCTCTGGATATGATGAATTGAAGGTAGCTCCCATCAAAGCAGTAAAAGACTGGATTTGTTCTCCTCTAGCTCATATATGCAACAGAATTCTTGAAACTGGTATATTTCCTAATAAAATGAAATTAGCTAGAGTTTGTATTATACACAAAGGCGGTACATTAACTAACCTAAACAACTACAGGCCCATATCAGTGCTTCCATTATTTTCAAAAATCGCAGAAAAGGTAATAAACACTAGGTTTTCTAAATATTTTCTTTACAATAATATTATAACATCTTGTCAGTATGGGTTTCAGAAAGGAAAATCTACAGAAACAGCTTTGCTATGCATAAAAAACAAAATAATAAGTAACATAGAAAATCGACTTTACACACTCGGCATATTCCTTGATTTTCGGAAAGCTTTTGACTCTATAAAGCATGATATTCTTCTTGGAAAACTACAACGATATGGTATAAGGGGATTAGCTCTCGAACTTATCAAGAATTACTTATCAGCTCGAAGACAATTCACATCTCTTAACGGTTTTAAATCACATACTTCCCTGATACAGTACGGCGTTCCTCAGGGTTCCATCCTCGGACCTTTGTTATTTTTGGCATATATAAACGACATAGTTAATATACCGCGAACCCCCGATATTATCCTGTACGCGGACGACACCAACGTTTTCTTTTCCGGGACAGATCTCGATGAAATTGAACAGTGTGCAAATTGCTGGCTTAATGAGCTATCTCAATGGTTGCGGTCTAACCAACTAGAGTTAAACACAGCGAAGACTAAATATGTTATATTCAGGTCCAGAAATAAACCTGTTCAGCGTAAGTTGAATGTTACATTTTTAAACTCTACGATAGAAAGCACTTCGGCTCATAGGTTCCTTGGGGTTTGGTTTGAGGAGTTTTTAAGTTGGACGAACCATGTAAATAAAATTAGATGTGATATATCACGTTCAATTGGTATACTGAATAAAATCAGACACTTGTTACCAAACTGGCTTAAACTGCAGCTTTACTACACTCTTGTGTATTCCCGCCTACAGTATTGTCTTTTAGTTTGGGGAACCACGACGAAAACAAACATTGAAAAAGTTTTTCTTTTACAAAAGAAGGCCGTTAGGTTCATAGATAATTTAGGTTATATTCAGCATACATCGCCCACATTCGAAAAATACAAGCTATTACCCATCGGACATGTTTTTTCTATTAAATTAGCGAACATTATATTTGACGAGATAAAGCGGGATGAGACCTCTTTCTTCAACGCCTACCTTCATAAGCCTGCCGATTACACTCTTAGACACACCTTTTACACCAAACAAAACGTTAGAACAAACTATGGTACTCAAACACTTCATTATCAAATTGCTGACTTACTAAATAATCACGCAAATATAGTCCAAACGGTACACAACTGTAGCAATCTCCAGATGTTTAGGAAAATGATCAAATTGTATTTTCTTTCAATCGAATAATATACACCTGCCACTTGTGCCATTAGTTCAAATGTGCAAATGTGATCAATTATATTATATGTAACAGTGTTTGTTCTTTTTACTCAACTTTGTGACTCTTCAAATGTTTTCATCCGTGGACTCATTTTGATGTGAATTAGGTAATTGATGTTCTTTTTTGTTTTCGGTATCCTTAGAGGTACGTGCCGAGTGCTGTAACGGGGGCTGGTGGCCACGTCAGAGGACTTCGCGTCTTCTTTTGCCGCAGCCTCCCAGACATAGGCATGTCGAAATAAACTTATTATTATTATTATTATTATTACTGAGCGCTATCCGAGTGCTTAGCGGGCTGCGGAAACGGTCTACTACAATTCCCTGGTGATGAAGTGAAGTGAACGCAATAAGCAAAAACGTAAACTGAAGGTCGGCTATGGCGGCGCCCATGCACATGCTGCTGCAAAGCGTCTATGCATATTGTGGCGACAGGGGAATATATAGGCGTTGCTCTTGAACCTTACAATTCACTGGAAGTATAGTGTTTCGCCCTTGTCGTGGTTCTCTATACGGTGATTTTCAATTTGTTTAGAAATGCGTACATTTACATTGCGTACGTAAGTGTACGTTTAGTCGGCCTTCCAGACAAGTAGCAACTTCCCCGTGAACAGAGAAAAAAAAAAGACACCAGAAAGGCGTAATCACAGGCTATGCCTCGAAGAGCGTCGTATACAGTAAGGCAGCTCCGGAAAAAGTACACTTTAATAGATCGACTGCCTTTTTTTTTTTTTATCACGAGAAAGTAAAGAGCTTCCATTATTTTGTACACTAAAACAATCTTTTTTTTTTCAAATTTGCATTACAGTTTTGCTTCTTTTCGCTTGAAAAAAAAAAAACACCTTTGCGCGCCAGAAAGGGCCGTCTTCAATCCATCTTTCCTTAACATGTTTGTTTTTTTTTCTCTCAAAGATTGGAAAGAGTGCCACCCAAAACGACTAGTGCATTGGAAAATTGGCTTATGTGCAGCACCAATTCAGGCAGTAAACTCGCTATTGGCAACTCCAGCCCGCCGCTCCCCCTATCGTGGACGTACGAAGACCCAGAGTAAAGGGGAAGGCGGCGGACACGCTGGCAGGGACTATCAACCCTGGTGCTGCTGCTACCGCATAATTCTCGTCGGCATGTACGTGCATCATACAATTTTAACGAAAAAACAAACACACGAGTACGTTAATATAGGAGAGGTTGTGTTCTGCTCCGCAACTTTTAAAGATCAACATGCTCATTTTCTTAGTCAACATCTTCGTCATGAGTGATATGCTCTTGCTCTGACCGCTTTGTATTAGCAGCCAAATAAATTCATTTTTAGCACACAGGCCAGCGTCAGCAAGCAGGCGCACGGGAATATAGAGGACTTAAAAACGCAAAAAACACAGACGAAGAAGAGACACACATACAACACGGACTGGCGCTAACTCTCAACTGATTTAATCAAGGCGGTGTGGGTGTGATCCCCTGTTATACTTCGTTTCAGCTGAAGTCCAGACGCAGCCGACTCTACGAGCTAATTGATCAGTCAAGCAGCGTTAAAAACGAAATTCTTCAGGCATTTTTCATTCATGATTGGTTCAGCGATGATAGGACACGTTCACAAACATGACGAACAACATGATGGTGTTGCTTTTGATGCTATCTGATTGGTCCCATCAGCTCGTAGCGTCGGCTGCGTCTGCAGGTAAGTTGTATATAATTAACAAAATTAATTAAATGAGCAAATAACAAGGCTGAGAAGGAAATAGTTGAAGCGTATTTTATAAAGTCCTCAGGTGACAACTGCGACAGCCCGCCTTCAATTTTTCTAAATGACAAGGAAGTTCTTTTCTATATGGTTTTGCGTAGTCACGTTGAAGTGATTCGAATGTTTAAAGGGTACTACAACGAAATTTCGGCGCTCATTTTTTGGTCTATATGTGTTCAAAAGAGCAGTATCACATGGAACATACCAATATCTTCTTAAAAAAGTCTCGAAAATGAATTTTAAAACGAATTAAACGATTAGCAAAGAGCACCTGGTGAATGTCGCTAACGCCTCGTTTGTAATGCTCGTCTAGGAACCTTGACAGCTAGTGACGGAGGTCGTCTCGCCTCCGACCATGACGAGAGAAGGGGGAAGGAGGAACTCCCATCTTCCCGAGAATCCCTTTTGTGTGTCGCAGAAGTCGCTATTGTACCCCTACAAGATTATAGAAGATTAACCCGTCACTCAAAATTCGTACAAAAGCAGCCGCTTCGGTGGCTGGAACGACTAGGCCATCCTCTCGACGTCAGCCTCGCCGTAGCTTTGCTCGTCTTGAGACGACCTACGTCACGATTGCGTTGGATGTCACGTGCTCCAAGCTGGGCCTTCTCCGAGCGCTTGCCAGAGTGGGGCGTTTATAACGAAAAATACAGCCACCAGGATCAAAATACAAACGTGCGATTGTCATTTACGGATATTGTGGATCATATTCAACCTATTTTTGAACACGACGGGAATATTTCAGATTTCGTTGAAGTATCCCTTTAAATCATTGTCATCTGTTGTTTGTGTTTATGGGTTGCTTTTATCACATGATGTTCGCATGATGAGAAAGAGTGTTCACGCATGTGTGCTAGGTGGTTTACCTTGATTAAATCAGTTGAAAGTTAGCGCCAGTCGGTGTTGTATCTGTCTCTTCGTCCGTGTTTTTTGCGCTTTTTCAAATCCTCCAGATTAGTGGTTCTCAAATGGGGGTCCGCGGACCAAAAAAGCTGCAGGATTGCAGCTTGACGAGCTTGACAATTGACGTTTATGTCGTTTCCTGACCAGGCAGAGAGCTGCCTAACATTTACCTTTGTACACGCATGTACGAAGTCATGCGCATTCCCACACACGTTTACGATAACGTGCGTATTCGTACAGATGTGCACAAAAACTTGAGCGCACTCAAACCAATATAGACAAAAGTGACTTTCAAAACACAAAAATCACTTTCATTTGCACCACGTAGGTTTTCTAAATTTTTCTGCGAACATTCAAGAAATTATTTTTATAGTCATATGAAATATCATTAGTTGGAAACTTCATCTGCTTGAAATCCACCAAGTGTGAAAAGAACAAAAAAAAAAAAGCTTCTTTCCGCGGTGTCAACAATGAAGCGGGGGACTGGGACAATTTGGAGAATCTACATGGTGATGTTATCGAAGGTTTATTTTGTGCAATTTTGGTTTTACAAACAATGCGCATTAAGTATTTGCACAAAGGTTAGATTAGGAAGTCATCAGAGCCCTGCATATTCGCGGATTACCCGCGGATCATCCGCGGATATCCGAAGTCAACTGGCGGATGCGGATAATAATATATCAGATTGGCTGGATTGGGGATCGGATGCGGATGCCAGGGGCTACATATACGAATCGAATGCGGGCGTCCGCGGCTCCCGATCTACATATTTGCCAAGGCGGCCCATAGACGTGAGCGACCGCAGAGTGTAGGGTGAATAGTGAGTGATACTATGAAGTGCATCATCGGATGTATTGCGGAAGCAAACCACTCTCTTGGAAAAATAGCTGCCTATCGGAAGAAAATTGTTCTTAACACAAAGAAAGATCTGAATTTCTTACGATCTATTTATAGCGTTCAATATCACCAAAAATGCATTCCCTATAAAAAGTAAAGAATGCAGGAGCGTCAGTCGTCCCGGGAAAGCGTGTTCTTGTTTGGCAGGAAAAAAGCGGAAAACGTTCTTTGGACAAAGAAAACCGAAAACGTACAAGCCACAAGAAAGTAGAAGCCTACAAATGGCTTCTTCGCCTTCAAGTAGATCGATGAAACTGAATTCGATCCTCTGGAGTAGTGGAACTTGCGCCAGGACCTGTTTCTGAGCAACCCTTGTAGTGCAGTTCGTGCATGCCATGCCAGCATTATAGACTGCTCATTAGCGGGTTATAAATTTAGGAGAGGCGAACCAGTCGGAATCCGTCCATGTTGACGATATTCTGTTTTTTCTACACAGCAACCTCGTTCCGAGCACGAAATTGAGGGTCCGTGTTTAAAACTGAAACAGATTTGCCAATTTTTGAATATTCTGATATTTTCCCGGGGTTGTACACGCGTTTTACCACATCGACACGAGTACTTTGCTGCGGTGAGTAACCGCCTTTACTCTTCCACATTTTTATTGCTTGACTTAACTGACGCAATATTATTATTCTCTCCTTGGTTAATTTTTATGTTCAGAAAATATTCGTCTGCTTAAAATAAGTTTTACAAAAAAAATATTAAAATTCCGTTTTTTTTTTAGTTTACTCTTTGGACAGGGTGTCAAGAACTTCCAAGACGATCTCATAACTGCGATCATCTTTCCAGCGATGCAAAGTGCCTCTGGAAGGATGATTGCTTATTAGATAAATACGATAAAATGACTTTCACCACATTCTGACACGAGGAGTTTTTTGTACTAAGGTAAGCAGACAGCTTAAAGAATACCATCCAGATGCTTCATTTTTTGGTAATGCTTGATTGATTGATGTAAAATGAATGCGCAAATTGAGGGTTGGATGCGGTTCCGAATTTTGCGGATGTGGTTCGGATGCGGATACAAACTCTGCGGATACGGATCAGATGCGGTTGATCAAACTGTTTTCCGCGGAGAGCTCCAGTCATCATTGACGTGCGATGGAGCGGTCAATAGACTTACGCCTAAATTCGAAGAGCCCCATCGCGGCGTAATGCCACGTTATATATTGTGGGAATCAGTGGGCAGCAAAATTCATACACGCTCCGCAACTGGCCCACAGGCTCCCAGAAACGAAACGCGCGAGGTGACGGCTTTATGGAGGTAGTTTATTAAGTCCACACCTAAAATCGCAATCTCTCTCTGGCGGCCCTCCGGCTTTATTAGAAGATCACCTTCTTTACCTCTGGCCTGAAAAAGCCAACAAGTTTAAACCTAGCTGGTGCCACGTGGCGAACTTCCTCCCCATAATCGGCTGATAGAGAAAATGAATATCTGCCGAGCACTCAACGACCACTACAAACCAAAGCGTCAGAGCGAATTTCTTTTTTTTTTTTTTGTTCTGGTTTTTAGTTTTGCTTTATGGAAAAAAGTAGTGTTCCGGTTCTGCTCCGAAACCAAAAATTGATGGTCCGTAACGGTTCGTAATGGTTCGTGTTTACGTGTAAAGAAAATTCAAAACCAAAAGTTAAGGAGAAAACGAAACGCTTTTTTTTACCTAAAAGTAAGTCATTAAAGAGTTCTACTATGTGTGCTCTTTTTGAAACGATAGAAAATGAAAAGAATTGGTGTAAAAAGTACCGCGAGGAAGAGCGGCCAAAAGCACTGAGCATGATCTCAGAAGCAGCACGTCATAAGCTGTAATCTGTGAAATACGAGACCTCTGTTCTGATAAAATAACCTAGAGCGCCGAAAATGCCCGCTCCAAGCTGACCTGCCTGAATGGTACACCAAGTGCTTGTGCTGGAATGTGCAGTTTCAATTAGCGTTCATTTCGTCCTTCCCAGAATGTCAATACATTCGTTGTTCTTGAAAGGCGTGGCTCTTTATCCAGTATTTCGAGCAAGCATGCTATGTCCAGTGGGCCTAGCTCACTTGTTAACCGAGGTGCGCATCAGCCACGGCTTCTTTTTTCTTGAGAAACACTTCGAGGGCATCTTCTGGTAACATGCGAGTGGTGTTTGGCAACTTCCAGTTCCCTAGCAAAGTTTGTTTCACTGTTGACGAATGACGACAATGAGCAGCAAGCCTGTGCAAGCATAATTATGAAAACTCTAGACTATTTTTCAGAACCATGCATAGACAGGCTTGCAGATCATCATCGTCGTTTGTCAGCAGCTAAACAAAATTTCCTAACGAACCGGAAGTTGCCAAACGCCGCTCACCTACTCTGAGAAACAGAAGATAATGAGATACCTAAACTTTCCGCTTAAACCGAAAACTGAAAATAATATATATATATATTTTTTGATCGTTTCACTTCGGAACAAAATATTAAATAATGTTTCGATTACATTTTCGTTGCGCCTAAAAACACCACTCCTTTTTTGTTCTTTTCGTTTTTTTTTTATTCCACTTCAACACCTTGATATAAATATCGCTTGGCGCCACTGCAGCAAACCAAAACAACAAAAACGCGAACAATGAAAAAAAAAAAAAAAGAAGAGCAACTCAAGTCAGTAGCGTTAGGCGTTCGCCTTCGCTGGTGACGCAAAAATGTCAGCTCTGCGGCCTTGTCTTCTAGGCGGTGTTGTTTCGATCCCAGAATTACGTCATCAAGTTTTGCGAAGGCGAGACGGAAAAGATAGTCGCCTTTTATCTTCGCAATTTCACCATGACCGAGAAGCTTTTGAATCAGTAGCGGTCCGTGCGAGTATGCTTGGGCCAGACTAGGACCAGTAAGCCTCTGTAAAGTAATGAACATTCTAACCCGACATCGTTTCATGGCCCCTTTGAAGGGGCAATGCAACGATTTCTCTGCTTTGCGCCCGCTTAGAACGAATCCCTGACGTTAATGATCTGTGATACACGCTTTCGTTTTTCACCACACGCATTATAAGTCGCAGAAAAAAAATTATAGAAAAAATTAAATACGTTTACGATTTTCTGTAATGCGAAATTAGAGTGCAGCTCTTGAGAAGGGGGAGGGGAGGGTATGCCTCTCCTCCCCCTCCCCTCTTCCTCCCCTCCCATTTAGCGAAAAAGTTCTGTTAAATTTCCCGCTAAATTTTCGCTAACTATAGCAAAACTAGCAATACATTCAGTTTCCCCGCTAAATTTAGCGGGGAAACTGTGATGTCCCATAATGCAAGGCGCGCGGTTACGCCGACACCGATGCCGATGCCGACGCCGACCCTGCTCTACCTGAAAACGGGCTCCTAAGAGCTACTTTCTAAAACGAACAGCGTTCATCCCCTCAACTCGCCGCCAGAAGAACGGCCACGTGATCTTGAGCCGATTATACGAAGCCAATGTTGGTCATAGCCACGCGGTGGGGTTGGCAAAGCACAGTACATGCGCTGAGTTTCAGACATTATTATGGTACGGCTATTGTTGTCATTGCAGCGATTGGACACGGGCCACTACCCGAATGCTTGCCGAGCTATTGATTATCACAAGCCCAAATCGAGTGCTCACGCAATCCTCCGGACCAATGTATGAGCCGCATTCACCTATCGTCACTAGGGGGTATCAGCGGCCCCTTAGCTACGTCATCACGTTTTGCGAAGGAGAGATTGAAAGTAAACACTCGCTTTTGTCCTTGAAATTATACCGCAACAAAAAGGTTTCTCGGTTAGTGGCGTTGCGTGCGAGCAAGTTCCACTAGTGCCAGTAAGCTCGTGTAAAGTGAAAAACATTCCAAGCGAATATCATTGCACGGCCCTTTAATCTCTCGGCGATCATTGGCGAGGAGATAAAACTACTGGAGGCGCTTTGGTCCGTTTGTTGTCGCCACACCTCGGTGTTTACCCAACACAAGGCTTGTGGACATGCCCACAGGCATTGTGGGCATGTTCACGTTTTAACGTAAAAGTACTAACAATAAACAAAGTGATGTTTATTGTTAGTGCCGGATCTCCCCGAAAGCAGCCATCAGAGAACGCAAGCTTGACCCAGTTCGGTTTTTTCTGTTGAGCTGAGCACATGCACCGTGCATGCTGCATTGTTGATGCAGGCCAGAGCGGTAACAAAAGAGACCTTCCTCCCCTCAGGCGACCGGAGAGCACGAACTCCAGCCGAACGCTGACGCGGCGTTTGGTTAAGTCAGCCGAGCGCTGAACCATTGTTATTTGTTGTCCCTATCTGTGTAGTCCTAAAGTTAGCCGCTTGGGGCGCCACGGTCTGATCTATTCTTATTATAAGCGAGATGCTAAACAGCTTCGATGTTGTGGTAGTGCTGTCTCACGCAATGTAAATTTCTGGGAAAAGAATTGTGGTCGTGGACGCTCGTAATGGGGAAAGACGAGATTGTTTTTCCCGGCTCTCAACTCAACTCGTCATCGCAAGCCCACATTCTTTTATCTGTATTTTATTTGCATTTACGAGACATAAGAAGATAATCTACCAATTTCGCAAACCACTACATCAAGCTGCATGCAACGCCGCGCGCGTTGCATCCTGAAACGAGTTAGCCATGGAGCGGAGTGGTATGGCTTCTGTTGAGACCGACTATTCCCCGAAGAAGTTGATGCCAAAGATGTGTAAAGCGTGGACCGCACATAACACTTATTTCTATTTTTTTTTTGCGCACGTATTTTGCGGACGTTCGGAGTGCACAATTTCCTGTTTTCTAAACTCCCGAATGTCCAATTGAAACCGAAAGTCAGTGGCCAACTGTTACTCAGAAAGCATTTGGTGGCGGCTCAACGCGAGGGGCGCGCTTCGGTGGTGGAAAAAGGTCTACTGCACCTAAATTTCATTGTGCTTCCAAGGACTGGGGTCACGTGGTTCACAGACCGCGTGCAATACGTGCTGCGAAGAGGTGGCGAAAGCGTCTGGAAGCTTCTCCGCCTGTCCACCCGCTTTCCTTGTCACCACTCGACAACGTGACGCATCCGCACTTGCAGCCAATC
Source organism: Ixodes ricinus (assembly GCA_037355805.1). NCBI lineage: Eukaryota > Metazoa > Arthropoda > Arachnida > Ixodida > Ixodidae > Ixodes > Ixodes ricinus. Next base: position 26,304 of record JAZHYW010024838.1, on the reverse strand, counting down.
AGCGCGGAGGACGTCCTCTCAGACTTGGGAAGTAATCCGTTACTTTTTTCAAGTAATTTTGTAATTGCCACATTACTTTTTTTTTTCGGAAGATTTTGTAATGTAATATCGTTACAAAATATTGGTAACAGACTACTTTAATTACTGGTTACTTCTTAAAAACATGAGCATAGTACTGTAACTAGAGAAATACGAGCAGAACATTCAGCAGAATAAAAAGAGCACGTTCTACAAAATAGAAAACATCAGGAAGGGGAGAATAGTTCAAAAAGAAAACACGATTCTTTGTATGGACGGTCACTATAGTCGGTTACAAGTCAAGAAGGTAGGAGAAGCTCCTCCCACAAGTGTGACGCGCCCGTTTCAAATCCTCTCCGCAGTCGAAAGAAGAGTTCACTGGAAACGCTCCTTGTTCCGCTTCAATGAATAGATAATGACCACATAGTGGTGCCAGCTTGTCTTCGACCCCCTTTTTAAGAAAGCGAGCTTTGTATTCATTGGAGAAGGATCTGAGCCCCTGAAAGCAGCCTTAGTATTCATCGGAGGGGGAAGCTAATCCCCGAAAGTCGTCTTTGTTTCCATCGGAGGGGGAAAACTCTAATCTCCCACTCGTGGCTTCCACAATGCTAAGTCAAAGTCCAAAGATAAAGCAAATAAGTACAGAAAGGCAAGACCCTCCTCGCGCGTTGGCCGCGACGTCACGGAAACAATGGGACGCTACTGGTGGCAGAGGGATATATGATTCCCTTTGAGGGGCATTTGCCGCTACCTTCTTAACCTGTAAGTTACTATAGAACCACTAGAAAAACGGGCAAGGCATGTACAGATATACGAAAGACAAAGATCAAGTAAGACAACGCCGAGTAGGTTCTCCGTCGCTTTCCATCGTGCTTTTCTCCTTCTCCCGGGCAGGAAAAAGCTCTTCGTGTTTATTTGTTTTTGTCTTTTACACCGTTTCACCCTTTCCTACCTCTTCGACATCTCCGGCCACCTGCACAGACATCAAACGCGGGTCCGTACATTCTCGATTCACGGGTTCACAACTCGCGTAACAGAGGATGTAGCCTCGCGCGAGGGGGTCGAATTGTCTTTGTCTTTGATGTGCCCTTCTGTATTCTAGCACGCTCTTGAGGCACGGCCACCGTGGGCACGGCTGAAAAGCGCCCGGCGCGAGGCTAAGAGCATCGTGTTCGAGGGTACGGACGATACTTCTTTTAGTTTACTTGTCTGGTCGTGGTGGTCGAGTCCACTCACTTTACAGTCAACTGTCAACACAAAGGGGAGTGGGGTTAGGCCATCTAAGGAGTGCTGACAGAGAGAGAGAACGCGTAAAAGTGAGATCCTCTATTGTTTTATGAGAACGACGGCTACCGCTTCTCTCGCTCTCTATGCCCTGCTTTCCCATGACCTCTACAAATATTGGTATGAAAGTGAACCGATGAACGATCGCTAACCCGTAACCGCCACTTTTTCTCTGACTGGTTGAGTTTTCGGTCATGGAGTGTCGGTCGTCTCCATGGCCATCTCTTAACCTTTTAAACGCCGCACTATGACGCAATGTTCGAAACACTAAAATGGCTGTTGATAATTCACATATGGCTTCTGAATTAACTATGAAAAAAATATAGCCAAATTAACAATCACTAGGCATGTTTTTTTGCATGTTCCATTTTTGGAACATTGGCATTTCTAGTATACAAAATGCAAGTGTCGTCTGAAACAACATTTATTGAGTGTAAAATGGGAATTGCTTCTGTTATCTGAAGAGAACCTTTTAGCTACTTGCAAGGGCTTCGAAAACTATAAAGATAGAAAAGAATGCTTGAAAAATATGTTTATTCAATGTATGTGTTACGTGGCAGTCAGCGCTTCACAATCACAAGCCGTGGTAAGCTGCAAAGCAATTCTTGTGCAGCCGCTTTTCGCACTGGTGGCATTTGTTGGTAGTGTTTTTTTTTTGCACTCCGCGCACCTTCCTTGTGTAGCTGAGACAATGTAGTGACCGTCAGTCTTCCTTTCCGCGATGCTGGGATGAACCCGAGGTCCAGGTCGCAGGGCGAGTTTCTGCTTCAGGTGGAGCAGGGACATGGCGACGTCCCGCCTGAAAGCTAGGTGCGTCATGGCGGCATCTGTGCCCTTGTGAAGTTCGCAGTGAAGGATCCATCCTGCGACTACAGTCATGTTGAGACCATTGCTGAAAAGATTCCACCACCACTTTTTGCTTCTAAGCCTTGGGCGGTAGCTACCAAGGAGGCGGTCCATAACATCCACACCTCCCATGCCTTCGTTATATTTTTTGATCAGATATGGTTGCGCAATGTCTACCTTTTTCTTGCAGCGTCGTGAAAAGCGCTTTGCAGTACAAACAGGCTCATGGCTGAGATGGTTAGAGGCAACTGTGACCACTGCGTTGTCGTGCCATCTGCATGCGTATACCGCACCGTCACACTTGTAGTCGAAAGCTCCTCTCTCCTCTTTTGCGATGTCTTTCTGGCTCCTCAGCGGACAACTACCAGTTCTTGTTTCTCGTACAGTCCCCGTCGCTCTTATTCCTTCGTCAGCCAGTTTCGTCAGGAGACCGTAAGAGGTGCAAAAGTTGTCGAAATAGACCTCATGTTGCTCAGGGCTAGACAGGACAGATACCATGTTGCTAACCACCCTGAGCCCGAGGGGAGTCTTGTCATCCTTCTCCTTTCTTCCGCAATATATCTCCATCGCATAGGGATACCCATTTGGAGAGCACATCATCCATATCTTATAGCCAAATCTAATGGGCTTCCCGCGTATGAACATTTTGCACGAGTGGTGGCCATAATAGGGCACCATGGACTCGTCGATGCTGAGGCTTTCGTGGAACACTCCAAACTGGAGGAAACATTTTGAAATCTCGTCGTAAAATGGCTGAATCTTCGCCATCTTCTCACCTGCTTTCAACTGAGTGTTGTCCACAATGTGAAAAAATCTTTTCAGTTGCCTGAACTTATTGCGGAGCATCACTGTCGCCACTAAAGGCACGCAAAGGTCTTCAGCCGTACTCCAGTAAGAGTCTTCGGAGGGAACGGAGTGATAGCCACTGAGAAGTAAGAGACCAAAAACTGCCCAATATCCGCTGCTGTGACGTCCAACTCGGTCCCTTTCTGGAGTCCATACCTTGTGGTCATTTCAGCGAGCAACCCAAGGTATTCAGGAGAAATAATTTTGCTGAACAGCAAAAAGGGGCTCATGTTTGCAAGCTCAGGAAACTCCTCTACCAACGGCCGAGGGTGCTGGTTGGCAAGTGTTTTGTGGAACGTAGAATGTTGACTCCATTCCGCTCTATTAGAAGGCTTTGGGGTCTTGTTCCCCGCCTTGGTAGAAGCTTTGTGCGCTTTTCCTGCACACACTGAGGTACCCACTACCGTTTCCTCACGGGTTTTCCTCGCGGGTCTCTTCCGCTGTGGCTCGAGACTGGTGCACTCCGGAGAATCAACGTCATCATCGCTGCACTGCATGACTTCGACGTGACCACAAACATCAGCGGGAACAACCTCAGAGAGGTCATTTTCGTTCACGTGCTCTTCGTCAGTAATGTTGCCATCTTCGTCAGGTGGCAACTGGCATATAGATGCATCTTCGCGTTCTTCATCGGAAAGGCTGAACAAAAGCTCAACTGCAGCCTCCAAAGTAAGGAAGCGTTGAGCCATGTCCTAAGAGGAGAATTATTGCATGGTAAGGAAGTGTGCCACCACAAAAAAGGAAGCCATAAGGTTGTTCTCTACTTACATTGACAAGTGGTGAGATTGCCACGTACTGCACGTGGACACCGCGGCTTACTCGTGCTGAACAATCTCAAAAGAACGGCAAGGAAAGCTGCCATTCAAGTTTCTGCCAACCGCCGCACAGGGGGCGCTACCAACAAGACTAAAAACTATGTCGAAGTGCAGGCTCCAGTTTACGTTGAATTTTGCTACTGTCAAATGCCAATGTTCCAAAAACGGAACGTTTGCAAAAAACTCAATGCCAGTGAAAGACGGACAGGCTTTGGTTATTTATTTTTTATCACATAATCGCCAATGATTTCCCTTTATTTTAAATCTGCTTTGTTCATTTGAACGCCATTTTTTCTTGCGAAATGACGCAACCCACAATTGGCTGTGAAAAAACCCAAAATATGTCATTTCACAAACACTGATTCAAAGTTTTTAAAATGACAGATAGTAGAAGCTAAAATTGCGGTGTTTTCCAGAGTCATCGAACAGTTTACGAAAACAAAAATTAAAAACAAAGGTATATTCCGAAAGAGAGCAAAAATCGAGTTTCACACGTTCCAATTTCGGAACATTGGTTAATGAGATGTTCGAAATCCAGGACATTAAGGAGAAAGGAAATCTAGAGTTTCAATGCATACATTGTTTGCCAAAAACAAAAACAAAAACAACATTGTAATTAGGAAGAACAACAAACTTTTTAATCTATGGAAACACATCAAGGTAAGCTGGGACACCTGCATTCTGCATTAGCTATACTTTGTAACGTTAGAACCAAGTTTTTATTTTTTCGTGAATAACAGGCGTAACACCCGAGTCAAAAGGGAGCTTTCGTAGATCGCTTCTTTAGCTCCGATTCTCGTAGCGGAGGTAGACGCTGCTACTGAGCATGCGCACCGCTAGCTTTGTCTGCACAATTCCAGGGATCATTTCCGGAGGCCGTAAGCAAGCGGGATGGCGGGTGTGGTTGCAGCTTTCGGTGCCTTAATCAGCTTACAGCTGAACGGAGTGCACCTACACTCTTTCTCTTAAATACAATATTTTACTTTTACAAGGAACACCATCATACGGGCGTATAAAAAATGAAAAATAGTGTTGCAGAAAATTTTTGAAAAATATCAAAATCGTTTCCATTGTTTTTTGGATAAATGCGCGGAAAAAGTAACGTGAAAGTTATTTGTAACGTAACGAGTAAAGTAATCCGTTATTTTACAGCGAAAGTAATTTGTAACGGTAATCGATTACATTTAAGGCTCGGTAACTTGTAATTGTAATCTATTACATTTTTCAAGTAACGAGCACAAGTCTGCGTCCACCCTGCGAACGGTCTCCGTGGTTTGAATTGCTCCCTCTCCTAAATCTAGGCTTTCTAAACGGCCCGACGACCCCGCGCGCTCTCGGCTCCTTCTTTCTCTCTCTCTCTCTCTCTCACTTTCTTGGCGCATTAGCTCTTGTCAGCTGAGTTAACCGCGCGAATTAGCGTCGCGCATTTTTACTTTGCTTCATTTCTGAGAGGCGACCAACATCGCGAGGGCCCGTTTGTGTATATACAGATGTTGTAAATTCCACTAAACTGAGAAATTACATTTAGAAATAATCCCTCGCTTTCTCGAGCCTCCTGACGCGGATGAGAACAACGATGGGCGTTCTCTCCCGACACGTCAGCTGCGTCCAGATTGATGGTATATAGCCTCAAGTTACAGCTCAATTTGTCGCGCTGCCGCGCTATAGGACTGATCCTTCCAAAATTGCCCCGCTCTCTTACTACTCGAAACGTTAAAACCACTTTTTTATAGTCATATACAGCCGGTTTATTTGTTTTCGCGCTGCGCGACGAATATTAATGACCCGCTATTCATGCCGCATAAGATGGCAGCTTTAGCAATCCGGCTTTGGGTCTCTAAAATAAATTGGAAAGTTGCCGCGATGCTGTCGGGTTTGGCACATTCGCTGTGTTTATACGCGAGTCATGCGCGCTGCTACGCATACTCTGAGAAAACACGTCTTCAAAACACTCTTCGTTCAAAACATATATAAAAATATCTCCGCCGTTTTTATGTTACAGCGCGCATAGTAACGTAGACCGTTTATGTATTTTCACTCTTTATTTTCTCGATTACACAGAGCACAGTTTTGTGGTCACTGAAGCACGTAAATATTTATTCAAGCTTGATCATGTTGACAAAGATTAGTAAGCACAAAATGTGTGATAGGCCTTACACTTATCGGCTTTCGTCTGCGGGGCACCAGCTGGTGAAAGCTCTCCCCGCTGCTTCTACCGTTTCTTACGTTCCCGATAAGCTCGCACATTCTGCAGCCGTCTGCTTCGCAAGAGACAGTGGAAGAGAGGCGCCTGAACGGCGCCGCCTCGCCACGGAGCACGAAGATTAGCTCTATTTCTGACACGCCGTGAGATGGCGCACCATGACAGGAACCGAAAACTGGCGCATCGCACAATGGGTTGAAGAAGCTGACGTGCTTACAGAGCTGCAGAACGGCTTTCGAGTTGGCCGTCGGCTGGATGGCAACCTGTTTGTTCTGACCCAATGTATAGAGATTGCACAAGCGCAGAAGCGAACACTAGTATGCTTTTTCTTGGATATTGCCAAAGCCTATGACTGTGTCCCTCATTACATGCTGCTGGACAGGCTACGACATTTGAGCATGCCTGGAGCATGGGTGAGTCTAATGCAACGATTATATGATGGCAATCGTGTGACAGCATCCTTCAATGGCGTGAAATCAAGCGAAGTTGAAGTTGGAAAGGGATTAAGGCAGGGCTATCTATTATCGCCAACGCTTTATAGGCTGTATGCATCTCGCATGGAAAAGGCACTTCAAGCCACTGGCATTGGTTTCTCCCTGGTGCACCGTGGCGATTACCCGGACTTGCCTACATGTCAACATGGCGATGTTGTGTCATGGTGATTACCCGGACTTGTCTGTGCTGACGATCTAGTGCTGATGGCGGACAGTGTGGCGGACATGAGGCGATAGCTGGTCGTATCTGAGACAGAAGCAAACCAACTCCGGCTATGCTTCAATACCGACAAGTCAGCCACAGTATTGTTTTCTGGCGAAGAAGGTAGCCTGGGATGCACTCAATCTGCAGGGTACAGCAATTCCTGTGCAAGCCAACTACAGATACCTCGGGGTGACGCTGTCGACTACGGAGGGCATCTGGCCGAACCATTAGAGCCTCAAGACATCTTCAGTACTAAAAAGTAATGTAATGCGAAAGCGGAGCCTCTGGAGCTACGAGCGTTATGCTGCCACCCGAGAGCTTTGGAAGGCCGTTGCTGTGCCCGGTCTCGACATTCGGAAACGCCGTCATCTTCGTTCCCAGCGAGATCCGCTAATACCTTGAACGGCGCCAAAGGGCGGTCGGACGTCAGGCATTGGGGTGCCACGGAGAGGTGGCGAGCGAGCTTGTGGAAGGCGACCTCGGCTGGTCTTCATTTGAGGCGCGAGAGGCCCGAAGCAAGCTGAAATATTATACGCCTCTCAGGTACATGGATGGAGATTGCTGGGCTAGGCGTCTCTTCATCTACATTCACCTGAAAATGTCAACTCGACGTAGAGAAAGCGAGTTACTCGTCTTGGCACAAAGTTTGGGATTTTTTCTTTAGTCACCGAACCCCAAAACTGAAAAGGAATGGGTGAGTGCAGTGCGGGAGCAACTGAAGACTATTGAGAAGGACCGTTGGATGTTAGGGATGAAGCAACATTCAAGCATGCATCTTTACGCGACCTTGAAAACCGAGATCGCGCCCCTGACTTTCTGTAGAAACACGCTGGGCAGTCGACTTCTTATGGAGGCCGGTGGTGGTGCTTACGTACCAGACCGTACCGACAGAAGTACGACTACAACGTGACGGACACGATGTGCAGCGTCTGTGAAGCGTGCGAAGAAACAATCGAACACCCGCTCATCACGTGCAAGGCATTACTTCCAGCGCCTATCGTGGGATCCCGTTTCGAGCAAGCACTCGGTTTTACTGAGGAACACCACCATATAGCCTGCTCCAAGCGGCGACTCAAGACATGGTGGAAGACTCATCGGTGACACCAGTGGTTTATTGTTTTGTTTTAGTTTTTGGCGCGTCTACCATAGACTCTCGTTGCAAAGAGATTGCGCTGCAAATATACATACATACACTGCATACGTACGAAAAACTGCACTTATTCTCCCCACGCTTTCAAGGCTTCGGCCCTCGGGCGCACTACCGTGGTCGCCTCTTCGCGCTCCGAGCGAATGTGTCCACACTTACGTGCCTCGAGTCGATAGCTCACTTCAGTCTCTCTGCGGCTACATCACTGTAAAGACCGGGGTTTTCACACTAAACGAAAGCGAAGTTAACAAACAGGGTGTCTCATGATGATATTTACAGCTTTGGCGAGTAATGTCTTAGAAACGAAAAAGAGGTGAAAGTCACGGTTTGTAGTAGTATGCTAAGGCACACCTAAGCATACTACTTTTGTTTTTGCAGGATGCGGACATTTTTTGTTTTCTGATGCGGAAATACTGAGCCGCGCCTGATGGAAAGTGGAGTATCTACTTGCTTTGTCAAGTAACTACAATAAAACTTTAGGTGTTCCTTAATACTTTACTGCAAACCAGACCCTTCTACCTCATTTTGCTTCCAAGGTATTAGTAATTAAAGTTGTAAAGATCTTTCTGGGTATTAGCAGACGCTGACGATATAACCATTTTTAGTTTGAATACAGAAAGCATCCCAAAGGGCCGTTGAGGTGACGAGGTGTTTTTGTGATGTCACCTTACGTGGGGTTAATTGCATGGTCAAAGTGCTACGGGCTATGGCAGGGCGAGTGGATGACGGCGCCGGATTTCTTCGAAACTATTCAGTGGTCAATGGTCACGAACGCCCCACAAGTACTACCTTGGTTTTCCCTTGCAACATTATCCTGAGAATGGAGAGTACTGGAGGGTGGAAACTGATAAATTAAAGATGGCTGCCGAGAGGTGGGTGAAGGCGGATGTACTTATTTTCGCGCGAGGGACTGTGTGCAACTTGCTTTTTATGTTAAAACTCTCGCATGTACTAAGTGTTACACTATTCCCGAGTGAATAATCAATGAGTCCATCATGTGTTCGCAATTTTTAGTCGGGCGCTGCAATGGGAGCGAACTGGGGGAATCTAGAGTGCCTACATACACACGCGCGCTTTTGCTTGAGTGGTGACATCTCAGCCATTTTCACGCCCAATCGTTTTTTATGCATTTTGAAGTGCGCGCAATACGGTGTCACTCAGCTCGAGCGCGCAGCTTTGGCTAATGCATAGACGCCATTTTATCGCCCAAGTCACGCACCGAGTGCGCGAGAGCGTCACGCGCTGGCACATTCAGTGCAACAATGGATGTCTTCACCCTGAGAGAGACAGACATGTAGGCACCCTATACTTCGTTTCAGCTTGGGTCCAGACGCAGCTGATGCTACGAGCGCGAGCGTGTGGCCCTGAATAGTGCTTGCATTGCACGAGCGCGCGTGCTTGGCAGGGACGCTGGAAGCCCGGAGCTCGCGCTTGTAGCATCGGCTGCGTCTGGACCCAAGCTGCAACGAAGTATAGGGGAATCAACACTTCTTCTTCGTCTCAAAGGGGGTGGCGTCTGTGTATGTCCCTCGTTTATTCGTCAACTTGTTTGACGATTTATGTTTGTCCCTGATCTATCTGATGATTTTATTAGAACGGTAAAAGAAACCAAATTGTGTGATGCTTACGGAATTCATTGTATCGTCATGGCGGGTACGGTACGCACCGCTGTCGGGATTTCTGAAAGAAGTTGTATCCACCTGTCGTTTTCTTTTTGTACGTTTTGTTATGAAATACTTGTCCCTTGTTACACGCAAGAGATGAACCCGGGATATATTGGAACTGCTGCTGGAGTCTCAGGGCGTGATGTGCTCGAACAGATTAGACGGGCCTTGGTTCCACGAGCAGTTAAAGGGACAATGAAACCCCTCCCCCAAAATATTTTCAAATTATTTTTTGCCAGGCGTTTTAATATGGTGTCAGAAGACTACCCAATAAATATTCTGCTACAGCATCACGTATATTAAAAAAAGAACAACTCAATTGTTTGGAACCGAAACCGAAAGTGAACTGGGGAGGAAGGAGAAGTGTAGAGAACGACAGAGTTGTTTGAAGCCACGTGACTACACCCGACCGCGTTTTGTTTTCTTTTTTCCTGCGTTTTTCTGGTTGTGCGAAGCAGACGAAAAACCCGCACGTCGCACGACTCACAAAAACGTAATATTAAGCAGTTGGTGCTTGACGTTCGCGTTTTTTTTTAGTTCTTGTCAATACGTGTTCGTAACACGAACGGTGTCTTCGGCCAGGAGAAGGGGCGACGACCCGGCGACCTCTTTGTGCGAATCAGCTTGGTGGTCGGGCGTGTAGTACGGAATAAATCCTAACTGTCTTGTTCGGTAAACGATTTCTCTTTCGAAGCTAGACAGATTCGCTGGTACCGTGAATAACAGTTCTTAAGTAGAATTCCCATGCATGCTCGACGTCTCGCCGCCATCGCTCCGCTTTGTTCAGCCGTCCAACCCGCGACTCCTGCGGTACGACGCCATGTTGAGAACTACGAGGAGAACGCACAAAGTAATTGCGGTTCTCTGTGCAACTTTTTTTTGCACTTAACGTATATGCAGTTTTTATAAGTCACAAAAAGTGGGTATCATATTTTTATTTTTATTTTAATATTGAGTATTTTCCTTCGATGACACGCGACTTTGACAATATATTTGGTGTGTGCGTCTATAAACCATTAAGAACGGCACGTTTCCTCGGAGAAGAAAGTGAACGCGATCCAAACTGGCCAATTCTCGATCGGCGGTTTTCGGGCGGAAAGAAAACAAATTTCGAGCCGCAGATTGTATTCTGGGTAGTTAGGCTCTCATGCACAAATACAAACTTTGGCAAGCATAAATACCCTGTCACTGTCTCTTTAAGATATTTTTTATCCAGGTTAAAACGTTGTAAAGACGTCTTTAGAAGCAAAATAACTACGTGTCTACTGACCTGTACATAGTATTGTGTGCAAAAGCCGGAGAGCATCGAACACGTCTTTTGGATTGCTGGCCATGGAGCGAAGCCGGGGTTGTCAGTCCAGCGAAAACGGCACCTAAATTTCCCTTGGATGTGACGCGTCATGTCAAATGCTTCGTCACGGAAGCCAGCGGGGCCGCTCAAGGTCAAAGCGAACGTGCCTCAGAAATAAAACACAAAGAAAAGCACAGCAACGCAGATGCATCGTCACGGAAGCCGTGGAGCCGGCGGGTGCGCCGCGCCTGCGCATTGGGGGAGTGTGATGTCACCGCCGGCGCGCCGTGTGCAAAGGAAGACGTGGCGCGCTGCTTGTAGGAATGCCTTGCGTGTAGGAATGTTTTCGTATTCCTACACGTAAACCTCTGCCGATGTGTTTTTCTTTTATTTCAATTGGAACGTGTTTTAGGGAATTATTAGAAAATAGCTTCCATTATCAGTACATGACATTTGTTTTTTAACTGTATAGACAGTGAGCAGGTTCCGGATGACACATTCATGCTCCTGGGGCTCCATCATAGTATCTGGAAAAGTAGGATGGCGGCGCCGCATGCAGAAATCGGTGTTCAGTACCGCCCGTGCTTAATTTATCGAGTGTTCAGCGCCTCAGGGAATTCTATATAAAAATGAATAGCGACATGGAGCAGTTGCCAGTTCTGGATGAATTGGTAACCTTAAGACTCTTTTAGCCCACGTATTATGGTTTCCAATCAACACTGTCTGGTTGTTTTTTAGCCTTATGGCTGTTTGTCGGTTGGTGAGTCACAGCGTTTGTCTGTTGCTGCCTTTTTTATTTCTTACCCTCTTAAATTTCAGTGTCTGAATTGTTTCTGTGTAAACAATCTGCATAAAAATATCTTGATAACTCAGTTCGGGAAGCACTTGGCTTACATAATGAAAGTGGTGGGTTGAAGTCCTGCCGAATACTTTCTTCTTGCGAGTCTTTTATGTGACCAGTGCCTTACGGGCGTAATTCTGTTCGGTGTCGGTTTTTCGTTACGGACAAACGTCACAAATCTCCCCGAAAAGTGGCTGATAAAAAACATCCTGCGTTAAAAAAAAAAAAAACACTGCAGACAAGGAGTCAAACCCGCTGCCCAAGACAGAATCGAGACAGGTACCGTTTAGCTATCGATGTAACTGACGCGGTGTAACTTATAACCAGACATGTACGTAACGCGTTACAAGTAACGAGTTACTTGTACCTAGATACTATTTTCGGTAACGAGTAACGTATTTAGTTACTCTTTTAGAAAAGGAACTAGTAACGGTATTTCGTTACTTTTAAGGCCAAGTAACGAGTAACGGTATCTCGTTACTTTTGAGGAGTAACGTGTACAACACCGCGTAAACGGCCTTGTTTTTATTCTAGCCTGAGTATGCGTCTATTGCGACAAAGGCAGATGGGCAACCCGAAAAACAAATAAACAGGATGACAGTACAGCAACGTATATCGCTGAACACGTCAGTCGAACAGTTCGATTGACGTGTCCAGCGATAAACGTTGCTGTACTGAACTCTACAGCTGGGAATGTCCTTCACCCAGCGAGCACAATCAGGTTCGTTGGTTGAACTTTCTAGATTCGGGTACGGACCGAATGTAAACCCGGAGGTTGCAAACACGGGAAGTCACATAACCCATTACCCGCTGTCCTCAATGAACGCGCAGTTCCCGAAGATTCACCAGCTCTTCCTGAAGCATAACACTGCCGTTCCTTCGAGCGCGTCAGTAGAACGACGCTTCAGCGTCGCCGGAGATGTATTTTCAGGAAGCGGGAAACATAACTGATGAAAACTTCGACAGGCAGCTGCTGCTTAAGGGCAGCGACTACTAGAAAGAAAACAATAAACCATGAAACAAAAGCAGTTGTGTATTTGCTCGTCAAAGTAACGTTAAAAGTAACTCGTTACTTTTGAGGTAACTCGCGCGTTCCTATTGAGAATCGGTAACGAGTAACGTATTTAGTTACTCTTTGAGCGAGTAACGAGTAACGGTATTTAGTTACGTTTTTTAGGTAACGTGTACATGTCTGCTTATAACCTTCCCACTTCGGAATTCGTTCTTCGGTGATCTTATCGGCTAATACCGCAATCTCGTTGGTTGTGGAGCGATATCAAGCCAGTGACTCTAGACCGACATGCGGGCTGACGTCACCCGACCCCTCCCCCCCTTTTCTGTCCTCCTCTTTTCACTGCCCAGCTGCACCCCCCCCCCCCACCCCCAGTGACGCCACTGCAGATGCCCTAGCGATGTCGTAGGCGGGCAGCGCACAAGTGGCATCCGCGTCTGCTTCTCAGTACCTGGCAATGACGGCCGGCAGGCGGGAAGGGAGGAAATGACGTCACGTGAAAACTATGAATATCGCTGTAGTAGCAGAAGGCAGGCGCGGGCGCGTCCACCATCTCTCGGTCGAGGGGTGAACTACTCCGGTTGGATGTGGCCACGTGATTTGATGACGTCGCGGAGTTTCGTGCTTAGCACAACACCGACTCCGTGAATGCAGCTGGGAAGTTTTTATAACAGCCATTGCTGTAAAAACGTCGCTAACGATACGTTTAGAGAAAACACAAAAGCAAAGTCGGGATCTAAGATGGCACCGCCAACGTTGACCTGCTAAAAAGAAGTCGGAAGGAACTAAGTAAATTGGAAGTAAAAAGAAAAAAGAGGGGGGGGGTCGGCAAGAAGAAAGAGAGGCGTCATTTCCGGGTTCAGGCAACACCGGCGTGAACACGATTCGTCCATTAGAGAGGCGCTTCTCATGTGTTACGTTTACGAGAGAGCGCGCGCTTGCCGCGATTGCTGCCGACGCCATTATGGCGACGACGTGAGATGATCGTCCGCCTGCCCCCTTCGCGGACTGGTAGCCCTCCTCCCTCTCCCTCTCTTCGCTCCAGCTTTCTTTTGCCTTTCTTGTTTGATTTACTCGATTCCTGTTCCCCTGTCCTGTTTGCTTACTTACTTTTTTTCTTTTCGTTTTACCTGTTTCTCTCAATCACCACCTTCTTCTTTTTTTCTTCTTCTTCTTTTTGTCCGTCCTTTTCTCCGTTTTGACTATTTCTTTCCAATCTTTTGCTCGCCCCGTTTGCAGTCGCCATCATTCGATCGCCGTCCTCGTCTGCTATTTCGTCCCCATTGGTTTGCGTTTCGAGTTAGGCGGTCATCATCACGGGTGGAGTCTGATATTGCTATTTCAATTTTATGATTGTTTGTTTGCTTTGAGCTTTATTTGCGCCTATATGTAGCAGTAGAGATCGATAGCTTCGCCGGTTAGAACGTGAAATGGGGTACCTGAACACGAAAACGTAAACAACAAACTCCAATTTTTTTTTTTTTTTCTTGTTACATGGCGAAAAAGCTGCTTTCCACTACGGAGGAATCTGCTATGTATAGCAACAACTAGGGCGAAGGAGTTCGGAGTTCTCTGCTAATTTAAACAGGTCAACATATTAGTTCCCAACATCCCAAAAGACGGTCTTTTAGCAACTGTTATGAGGGGATCAATGGCCGAGTGTGCTAACTCACCGCAGCTCGGAGCACAAGGAGCGAAAGCTCGCGCTGCAGAACCCAATGACAAACACACACACGCAAGATAATTGCTTTTACAACTGTTATAACTTTGGTATTTCTCGGGTTTACGTTCCCAATGCCCTAAGGGTATAAAGCAAATTTCAGTTAATGATGGATTGTTAATTTTGACCGCCTAGAATGGCACAGAGTTCGACTAAATTTCGGTTCATGACTCCAGCCAGGGTCAGGATTCGTCAAACAGTAACTGTACCCTATCACGGCTCAGACCAACACATCAAAGTACGTCAAATGAGCTGAAAAGAGGGTATTGTTCTCCGCCCTGTGACAATCATTTGGGTGCGCTCTACTCACGCTCGTTGATGAGAGTGCTGCAGAAGACGTCGAGAGTAGTTCAAAGGTGTACGGAACGTAAATGACCGCCTTCGGCGCGTGAAGTCGCGCCCGGGCGCGTATGTGCTCACGTGGAGAGAGATTTAAAAGTTAATTCGGGCTCGAAGTTGCTGCGTTATTCGTTGTTCCGCTCATAAACAACAAAGTGGATGCCTTTTGGTGGTACGAACGTTGTAGATGGAAACACTTTCCCCGAAATTTACGAAACGACCTTACAGCACGTTGAAAAATTGGTTTCCGTGTCCGGTTTCTGAATGCCCGGCGGATTCTGGGGCCCTGCACTCGAGGCAAGGGCCTGTTGTGTAAAGGGGCCGTTTCCCCGTCTGGTGTACGAACCTGGACTTGAGTGGGAGTGAGAAATATCAGTGCCAGAGGGGAGTCCGAAATAAACTGACGCACCGCGTCATCGAGGAGTACTGCCGCACGCCAGACAACGGGCAAAGTTTCCAGCGGGTGCGCAACCTGAAGAGGCATTGCGAAGCCAGTGTGCAGTGCTCCTATTCGCGTCTCCAGCTTGACGCTTGCCCTCCCGCGGCGAAAACGGGAAGCGCTCTAGTGAGGGTCCCCGATTCTCCTGCTCAGCGGGCACGGCGGAACTGCTCGCGATCATGGCTCGCGAAATGTCATTTCCGAATGCAAACAACACTTCACTGTCCCAACGTAGTGCTGCAGCCGGTATGGGATTGTACCTTACTGGAGTGTTTTAGTATTGCACATAGAAGCAAGCGAAAGCGCTGAGCGTTTGCGTTACAGTGGCGTGCCCCACGTTGTGCGTGCGCCTCATCGCCATGCGCCATCCAAGACTGCAATTTCGGGCTCCGCGCATGCGCAGTGTGGAACTCGCAAAGCAAACGCGAACACACAACGCTTGCGTTCGCTCGGATACGCAATACTATAACTCACTGTTTCACCGGCTTCCAACACCAACGAAAAGTGGTGCAGTGAGCAGACGTGCAAGCAGGTAGGCGTTCCTTCGAAGTGAAAAGGCTGAGATTGGCAAAACGACGGAGCGTAAATTTCGTTTTGACGTTTTGCCGATCGTTAAAAGTCGCGACTTTGATAGCAAAATATATTTTACCCACCATTAACGTAATTTTACATGGATTTCTCACATTAGCTAGAATGTTTTCATTGATTTAAACTATTTACATGGTAATTAAAAATGCTGCAATTGGCACCAATTATGATAATTACCACACTTTTGATTGTTATATTTGTTCGCGCATTTGAAATTAGATCATAAGCAACAAATTATACTAGAGCTTGAAAAATTACGTATTAAAATATCTGAATTTTGAGATTAGATTATTATTATTAATACCAATAGCGGCAATGTATACCCCCAATTAACGCCAAGGTCACGAAAATACGCCATTTAACCATAACAGTTTTTCGAGAAAGGTTAATTTTGTTTTCTTTTTAGCCTATGAAAAACTCTGACATCGTTATCAAGATAGACAAACATTCAAACACTGGATGTAATATAAAGTCCTATGCATCATGCGTTGCTATAAAAAAACATACACACACTTCAGCTGTCTGACAAGGATTCCGTCTTTAGGTTGTTGCAGTGAAAACAGTGTTTATTAATTTATAGGTTTTGTGGACATTATGAAAAAATTGGAATTATTCTCTTATACTTGTGCTGGGAATAATGCTAAACCAATTAATCATCTAAATACCCCTAAAAACTATTAAAATACCTGCAGTTCATTATTTCCCATGACAATTAACTGATTGAAAAAAGGCAGCAAGAACGCACAAATATCAGCACTGATTTTTGCAACTACAAATATCAGCCTGGATCGAACATGGATGTCACAAAATAAAGATTTCGCAAACAACTTCTCTAACTGAATAATTACGATGTGAGTTTCTCACATCGTAATTATTCAGTTAGAGAAGTTATATCCAGAAAATTAATATATCCAGAAATTATATCTAAAATAGAGGTTAGTTTCGGTTTCACTGCAGAATTAAAACGTGCGTCCTTGCGTAAATATTACGCTAAATACAGTTTTTGTTTTCAGGATAAAGAAGGTGACCTGCACTCATAAGATCCTAGCTTCCTCGTATTACCAGACATAATTTGTGTCGCTCAGTGAAGCCAGCACACTAGACAGGCTCAGTAGCGGCACGCATCTCCGACCCTCACTATAACCGCCATTTTGGAAAATGAGTGGCGCCACCTATAGTTAGTTGGAGTCGCGAATAGTGAGCGAAAACACCCACCTGGACTACTGTATACCTCGGAGGGATTACACGGAGACGTCTACAATCACCGCTATGGCTGATAAGACTTCCTTGCTCTCGGCTGTCTTTTGAGAACTATAGCATTCGGACTCTTCTAATTTTACTAGTTAAGTAAGAAATCTTACAAGTTTGTGAAGAGTATTTGACTCCGCTAAAGGCCCCTCTATGTAATAGACCAACTCAACCTTTTGAAGTCACGCCACTGAGGTGGTGCTGCTGTCGCCACTGCTCATGCGGCCATGCGCAGACGCTTCACTTCTCCCGGATCTGTAAGTCTATACTTTTCTGCAAAGCACTTGGAAGAGCTAATAGACCTTTCCGGAAATATGTGGTGCCCCCAGCGACTGCTTTACGCATTGTGACTTTCCAATGTACGGCACGTGAAATTATCTAAAAAGGAAGACGAAGTGGACGTTGGTTTAACATTTTGGGATTTCAGAACGCATAGAGGGCGGAAGGGAAGCAAAACAGAGTATGTGATGACCTTCTTTTCCGTTCGCTTTATTATTTTGTGTGTTCTGATCTTCTAACGATAAGAAAGAATCAATTGTGCCGCTACCCGGATATACGAAGCGTTTAAGCCGGCACGAGCGCACATCCGAACAGCCCCACAATTCCTCTCGTTGCAAGGTCTGCAGAAATTTTCCGGAAAGGTCTATTCGCAGCCATCTCTTGACGCTCTGCACACGCAACAGATTACAGCCGCCATTGCTGACCTTCTCTTGTCTTACCGAGACGCCGAGCCACTGAAGCGGGCGTTGACGAGCCCCCACAAAAGGCCAATGCTAGGGAAAAGACACGGTAGAAACACAAATGGCAATAACCTTACCTGCTGTGGTAATAATGAAGTGAAGTGAACGGAACGAGAGTAAACAAAAGCGGAAGGTTGGTCATGGCGGCGCCCTTGCACAGCTGCTGCAAAACGTCTATACGGCCTGTAAGTTCGTCTGCTCCTTGCGGACCTCATGCGTTTGTTTCCCCCGACCTCAACCAATGAAGGTCCTAGATTGGCTGCTCGTCATCAGGCGTTCCTTGCGACTTCTTAGTGTTGCCCTTTGATTTGCGTGCTCCTCCTTGCGTTCCGATGCGTCAAAGACGTACTTTGGAGCACTTGCTTGCCATATAGGGTGAATGACGGTGAATGACAACACAAGAAAATGCTTAGACTAAAAAATAAAAGGATTGTTTTAGCGCAGACGTGTTTTAGTTTGCGTCTAAATATATATTCTTTCTTCTTATTCGCCGAGCGCACTCGGAGTATTGCAAAGATCGGCTCTCCCGAGTTCTTTGTAAAAAAGTAGACACACAAGTTTATTTATAGTGTACATGAAAGTAACGCGATTCATTGCTCAAAATGTTCCTAAATCGCCGTCGCCTTTTCGCTCAAACATGGCGTTGTGTAGTCTACACAACGCCATGTTTGATCATGTTTGCCTTATCTACACAACATGGCGTTGTGTAGATTAGGACGGCCGAGGGGGAATGGCCTTACTTTTCCGTTCACGAGGAATGATTGATGTCGAAATTCAGCGTAATTAACTTGCCCTTTCCTGGCAAATTAAGTGTTGTCCTGGTATTTATCAGAGCGCCTACACCTCTTTTGATTGCTAACACTTACAGCCAGAGGTAGACCTGTCGCTCCGTCCAGGGTTCCACAGGCTATATAAACAACGTCCAGAGGTCTGTGACAAATGGCGCTCGTGCTAGCCCGCGTCGACAGAGTCTTGTGACAGGGGGATCAGGACACTTCCAGTTATAACTAGGGCTCCGTGTTTTCGGAGTTTATTTTTCGTGAAATTCGGAGGGTGTTTTTCGGAGTTTATTTTTTAGCGAAAACTCGGTGTTTATCGGAGTTTATTTTCCGAAAATCCCCAAGTCTCCGAAATTCGGAGATTAATTTCGTAGCGTTTCCTTTTAAAAATAATAAATAATAACCGGATGCAAACGTATGCCAGATAAAAAAGAAAACGCGCTTGTATCAATTAAGGTTTCTTCTGTTGAATTTGGCGTTGGCGTCATTGGCAATCCTAATTTGTCCCACGACAAAATTTGCACACAAGTGTGGCTTCGATAAACGTCGATACCTTAAAATCAATAAACTACCGGAGGTAGCCGCAAGGAAGCTCGTAGTCATCACATTAATCTATCCCGCGGCCGCGTGAGGTGGAGTGGTTAAGGATGTAATGAAGAAGTTTCAACTATTTTATAATATCTCTACGGTCCATAGCTTTCACTGTTACCCCCAGAAACATACCCTCTCCTTTCTCTAAATCCCAAATCCCATGGTCCAAACTGGAAACCAAAAGAGTGGCTTTTGTCATGACACGAATGGCACGATGACCTGTTTCCCTGAACCAACCTTCACAAGACAAGCCGTAAGACCCCTTTTTACAGCGTTTCGAGGATTGAAAGATAATTATGTTGTCATTTTCCGGGCCGGGGGGGGGGGGAGGGATGGCATGGGCACATAACAATTCGGAGTTTATCGGATAAATCCGAATTGACAAAAGTTTTACAAGCGGGTGTTTTTCGGAGTTTTTCGGATTTATTCGAAAACACGGAGCCCTAGTTATAACTCTAAACAACGTTTGGAAGTGGAACATGTTTTCACTCAAATGGACTGCACAGACGTCGCGGAGATGTGACCGGAAGAGACATGCACACCTTACTGAAAAAAGTAACTAAATACCCTTACTTGTTACTCGCTTAAAAAGTAACTAAGTACGTTATCATTACTGAGGTTTAAAAAAGAGGAACGCATTACTTCAGCTCAAACGTAACGAAATACGTTCTCGTTATTGAGGTGTGTTATTAGAGAGTTTTAGTAGATCGTTCCCATACCTCCGATACCCCCGATAACGATACTATATATGTAAGCGCAAAGGCAGAGGCAGAGTATCGGCTATCGTTATCGGAGTCATCGGAACGATCTACTAAAACTCTCTATTTTTCTGATGCAGCGCAGCCGCATGTTTTTGCGTCGTTTTAACGTAATCACGGGCATATTTTTTTCTTTTAATGCGATACCATTCTTGAGCTACTTACCCGGTTTTAGCGATACGGTATCTGGCCTCGAATGTGCCACGCGGCGGCGCGGCGCCTCCGCTAACGCAGGACGTCCACATACGCACGACGTCCACATACGCTGACGCCATGCGTATGCGGACGTCGTCCTCGACGTCGTCCTAGAGGTTGTCCTTGAGGTCGTCCGATAGGTTTTCTTGGACGTCGTCCTCGACGTCGTCCTAGACGTTCTTGAGGTAGCCCTAGAGTTCGTCCTTGAAACCGCCCAGAGGTCGTCCTAGAGGTCGTTCTAGACGTCGTCTTTGACGTCATCCTCTAGGACGTCGTCCTCGATGTCGTCGAAGACGTCGTCATTGAGGTCGTCCTAGAGGTCTTCCTAGAGGTTTTCCTTCATATCGCCCTAGAGATCGTCCCTGAGATCACCCTAGAGGTCGTTCTAGAAGTCGTCCTAGGCGTTGTTTTTGACGTCGTCCTTTATGTCGTCCTTGTGATAGAGGTCCTCTTTGACTCTAACTTGATAAAACTTGGAAATATGAATATATGCTGAGAGCTCATGTCAAGCAGTCAACACGAATTTGCGACAGTAAGGAAGCTCTGTGAAACTTGTGACCCACCACTATAACTCCTTAGTACGGTGGAAAAAGGCTTAAAGAAACAGTTGCATTTTGTCCACCAAACCAAAATATGTTCGCACAAAGCTTACCGCATTTGTGGGCGTGTGAAATGATTGCTTGGGTGAACACATTGCGGTGTTCACATCGCAAAACAGCCGAAAACACATCAAACACACACACACGAAAAAAAAACGAAATGTTTTTTACGGGCTAATAAAACGGGTCACGAATGACACACCGCGTCCGACCATCCGTGCTTTTCATCCAAGCGCAGAGTCGACAGCGTCGAGTACAACTGCTCGAAAACTGAGAGAAATACACAACAAAACATTGGAGGGAGGAGGAAGGGGGAGGTTATAAAATACTCACGAAAAAGCGCGTTACTGTAACAGTAACGCACGTAATCTCTCCCTCTTTCGCAGGCATGGTGTCACTGTTCGTGCATCGTGAATGCAACATAGAACCGAAAGCACGCGCGTTGCAGTCAGCGAAGGCTGCGAACCCATCGAGCTGTGAAGAAAACGTGCGACCGGAGACTGACGTGCGAAGCGGAATGATTATTTTGCGACTTGCGAGCGTAATTGCTTTCCTCTGCCTGCAATATTATTATTGCTGCGTTCGCGAGTTCCAGGATTGTAAACCTGACCGCGCTCCGAGCCCCGACCTAGTTTTTGCTCCAGGGAAAACGTAGCAGGCTCTGGTCCACAATACGAGACTGGCATTACTCGCACAGTTTGGTAAGCGAGAGGAAGCACGTCGGTGCATTGTCTTGTGCGTGAGCGCAGTCGCCTAATCACTACGGCGGGATGGATGCTAAAGACCCTAGGTTCGTATAAGACCCTAGTCGTATACCTCTACTACTATATTATATTTGATGTACCAAATGTCCTCGGGTGCTGTACTTGACTAATAAACACAATCTGTATAATGGAGTCACGCTATCAGTGCGATTTCTCCCGGAAATCTACCGTCACGCGTACTGCAGAAGGATGGAACTTGGATGTATTTTGCTTCCATACAAACTGACCAAAAAAATATATAAAGATGGCTTTGGTTCCATTAGACGTCTCGGCTATCCCCTCTACATGTAAAAATAAATATTGTCCATTCATTCCAGAACACGCTTCGAAAAATCCGGCGCGCCTACTTTGCAGCGTAGCATATTGCGAGCGCGCATCGCTACAATGGATCTTTATGGAAATTAGCGCGCGCCCTCAGCGGCACGCGGGAGGTATTATGGGAAGAGTGAGGGTGGCTGCTCCGTCGTCTGCTGCCACCGCTGTACCGCCTGCGAGAACCACGTTGCCTACGTTCGCGTTGGGTCCCTGTGTACGGCAATCTTTGCAGTACCCTGTGCTGCGCTGGGTTGCCCACATGAAGTGAGAAACACTGAATCATAGCACGTCTTTTCACTGCCCTTTTTTTTGGATGGGCAATCGTTCTGGATGGGCCATCATAAATGAACTATCATATATGTCACACCAGAAAAACAAAAAAAACAACAAATCAATTGATATGGGATGCCCCATATCAGTTGAATGAGGATTACTAAAAAAATTTATAAATCATGTATATCTACAAGAATTTGCACATGACTTTGTGATTGTTGTGGAAGAAAACCCAAGAAGAGAATTGGAAAGAAAGAACTTTTGAAATACTACACAGAGATAGGAGAGTGGACATCCGAACGTAAATTATATTTTAACTACTCGAAATGTAAATGTCTAAAAATAACTAGAGGTGAACTATATAAAAAAGACCTCCAATAATAAAATTTCACAATCATGAACTAGAAATAGTGAAACAACTCAAAATTGTAGGTATCACTTATGACTCACATTTAAACTTCCTACCACACCTTCAATATATCAAACAGAAAGTACAAATCCATTCAGCCAATATATCAAACATATACTCAAGAAATAGTGGTAGTATAACAACGGGAAATATACTTACGGAGAATTGAAATATATATATAGTGTGCGGAAAACCAGCGTGGTGCAGACCATCAGGCAATCCACATATGTCCAGACAATTACAAGCCATACCAAGACTACCATTACTCCAAATAGCAAGAGCGTTCCACACAGTTTCTAACACAAGTCTACCTACATTAGGTACTTTCATGCCAATCAGCATCACTCTTGACGTATAATCCTTTATGTTTATTTTCTCCCAACTTAGAAAACACGCCCAATTCGATAGCTTCAGTATTTCCTCCACAGAAGTATCATATATTATAGATCTTTGGAAAACTCATCCAACAAAGAGATTCAATATATAATTTCAATGAATGAATTCAAATACTCTATTTCAAATACCTAACGTCACATATATTTTTGTACAGATGGTTCAGGGTACTTAGAGTACGTGAAAGCAGCATTCATTATTCTGAAAAAGAAAAAGTGCAGGGATTAAAAAAAATGGGAAAATATCGCTTGCCAAAACACAATACAATATTCTATGCAGAGGCTATTGCCACCTTAAAAGCCCTTGAGTATACTTTTGCAACAAGAGGTGAACACCATTGCAACATATACACGGACAGCCTATCAGTCCTACAAGCATTGGCAAATCCAAATAATTAAATCCCTTTAATTAACGAAACAAAATATATAATCCTGTCAGTCAATACATTTAATACAACGTCATTCTTCCACGTCAAAAGCCATTCTAGTATTTAGGGAACGATCTAGCCGACCAATGGCAAACTCAGCACGTTATCACGTTCAATACACACACCTACAAAATTCAGAACATAATATAAAACATACAATAATGGGATTAGCACGTAGGAGATGGGATCACTCTTGGCAAAACGGTGGCAAGAGCTCAGAATTATTTAAATGGATAACATCAAGAAATCACATATCCATTAGCTTTCCTCCTTCTAGAAACATCACCCAAATTACTACTGCACAAGGCAGATTTTATTTTTATTTTTATAGATTTAATATGCAAAACCACACAATTTGTGCCTGTGGACAAACATGTACTCGTATGGATCATTACTACATTGCATCTAACAAGGCCAAATGCATACAAAAACAATTTCAAATATAAACTTGAATATTCGTTAAAAACTGCTCACATCTAAAAGTCACATAAATACTCTGGAGGCATTAGTTAAAAATATTTTCGACAACATACCATAAAATAAAATATAAAACAAACTTGAGAATAAAAAACATCAAAAACTACTGCAAAAAAATTCGTACAAATTAACTTTTATCCCATGCAAGAACGGAATCCAAGAAAAAGACAACGAGCAGTCACTTTTACACACAAAGCTGCAAAAATGCACCCTGTCGATGGTCTTGGAAGACTTAAAAGTTTTGGATAGAAGGGTTTGGACAACCTTAATTCTCTTGGCTTCCTTTGCTCCTTAGATCAATAATTGAAAAATGCCATCTCATGAGAAGATTCCATCTTTGGTTAGGAGAGTCGTGGACTAGTTCCTGGCTTGGAGCTTCTCCCAGCTTTCCATCCTGACCAACACCGCAACCAATGGCAATCGGAAGACCCACAACAAGATCAGGGGAAGAGAGCCAGTTTCATTCCTCGGGGTTCCTTTTACCAACCACGGCAAAAGGCCTCCAATAGAGAGGACCCCAAACAAGAGGTTAGGAGGAACTAATACCGGTTCCAGATTCTGGGCTTCTCACCAAATTTAATGAGGTATCAATAACAAACTGGAACGAAAAATTATCTTCTCTCAGATCAACAGTGTTCAGGAATGGACAACAAAACAGACACTAAAAAAAGAAGAAAAAATATGTTTTATTTTTACGGCACTTCAAGACCAATCACCAACAACCAACAGCGTACGAAAAAAAATCTAACGCTGATATAAATGACTAAATATTTAGTGTCGGTTTCAAGACACAACCTCATACCTTCCAATCATCCCCCCCCCCCAAAAAAAAAGAAAGTAAAAGTAAAAATATTTATAAAACACATGAACAACAGTATAAAATAAATACGAAAACAAGAAGCTTAATAAGTGTGATCCTTCTCCTTCGGGGGAGAATGTAAATATGTAAATAACAGGATATGTATAGCTTAAAAAATAATTTCTTGTTGTAATGAAAATATTGATAAAAAAATTAAAAACAACGAAGAAATAAAATAATCTCTGCCCCCCCCCCCCCAAAAAAAAAAACAACATAAAAATAAAGAGGAAGACAATTAATAAATAAAATGAAAACATACATGAGAATACAAAGATAAGCAGATTACACAAGTAGTCGAAAGAAGATTGAAAGAGAATGAGATTTTTAAAGTGTTTCCAATTTAATTTGTTATGTATTCCAGTACGAAAATTCTAAGCTAGAACAAGACAACTTTCTCGTCGTCAAGAAAACCGAAGACAAGACGCAAAACCAAGCGGAACAACAATTATAACTTAACTTATGAAAGAAAAAATAGAAGAAAATAATCATAAATGCCTGCAAGGTTTTTCCAAGTTCGTTACAATGCCAAGATTCAGCTGCCTCCCTGTTTTTTCTTTTTAATTGGTTTTAAGAACTAAATAAATGTTTGGCAAATTACGGCGCTCATTTTTTTATTGGATTAAACCTGTTATACCGTAAGGTGGTGCAGGTAGAGAGAATCAGTTTATCTCCTTTATTTATGGTTCTCACTTAAAAATTGTTATTGTATAACTGAGCTGTTTTCACATCATTGCCTATCCTTTGGCCGTTCGCGAGCTCGTTACATTAGGTAATCAATTGAAATGAACTGAATTAAATATCTTGCTTTCATCCAGTTACTTTTTCTTTTCCCCACCAAGAGAAGCGCCTTTGTCCAGGAAGTCTAAATGTTCTTTTGCTCGAATGAAGTATCGCCTTTCTTCTTTTCCTTTCATTTTCTCTAAGAAGGCAATCGGTTTTGCCTTCTTTCCATCGAGGTGAACCTGCCAGTTTTAAATTCAGTCTCTCGAACATGTCAGCCCCAGACTTTGCTTGAATACTTTTCTTCTTTTGTATGCATCAGCTATAAAAAAAAAAAAAAACTTATTTTTATTATATTGGCGGACAGCAGCTTCCTATACTTGCTCACGGTTGTCGCTTCTTGGAAGCCATCGATCAAGTTCTGCTTCATAGAAGTTCGAATTTTTTAAAAAATTTTTTAGTTAGGCGATGCATTTTATGTTTTTTGTGTATCTCCGATCGCAGGTTTTTGTGTCGTTTTGGTTTTCTTCGTTCTACCAACTTCCTAACTTTCACTTCCGCTCTAATAATCCCAACACGTAATTCTTCCTGTTCAAAAACTATTTCAAAGATCACCGAGATTGCATCGCAAAGTCGTAAACACCGGCTTGGGGTAAGAACAAACAAAATATTGTGTAACTGGAGAAAATTGTACAAAGCCATAAATATTTTAATAGAAATTAAAGCGCGAACCTTTACCGCTTATACTCCGTTTCACATTGCGTCCAGACGCAGCCGACGCTACGAGCTGATCGGACCAATCGGAAAGCATTAAAAGCGCATCATCATGGTGTTCGTTCCGTTTCCAGTACGTTTTCTCATATCGCTGAAGCAATCATAAACAAGAAAGGAGAGGTGACTTGCGTTTTTAATGCTGCTTGATTGGTCCGATTAGCTTGTAGTGTCGGCTGCGTCTGCACTTAAGCTGAAACGAAGTATAGTAGTTTTTCGTGGCGTATTTTAAGC